>JARQOC010000003.1:138950173-139043036 GCA_033576535.1 Allobates femoralis
CTTTTTCTAAAGGGCTTTATTTGTTCAATCCCCAATTCTTCTGTTAAGGAGGCGTCACACGCATCAATATCGTGAGCGTTCAGTTCTCGCGGGAACTCCGGTCACGTGACCGGAGTTCCCGCGAGAACATGACGTCACCACAGGTCCTGTAAGCCACAGGACCTTGCCGGAAAGCTTAAAATACACATTTTATGTTTCGGACACTTTCTTTTACTTAAAGAAAGTGTCTAAAACATAAAAATGTCTATTTTAAGCTTTCCGGCAAGGTCCTGTGCTTATAGGACCTGTGGTGACGTCATGTTCTCGCGGAACTCCGGTCATGTGACCGGAGTTCCCGCGAGAACTGACGTCACCACAGGTCCTGTAAGCCACAGGACCATACCGGAGGCTTCGGTGGACCGCGGACAGGTGAGCATACATTATTTTTTTTATTTTTAACACTTTATTTGAGTTCGTAAATGTTTATTTTGGCTGAAAATGCGGCAGATGCGGTTTTCTGACCGCATCTGCCGCATTTTCGAACCAAAATCGAACATGTTCTAGATTCGCCAAATTTGAACCAAATTGTTCGAATTCGGCGAATGACTCGAATAGCGCCAAAATCAACTCGAATTTGAGATTGGCGAACTATTCGAGTCGAACATCGCTCATCTCTATTACTTACCCCAAAATGGTCCTTCAGGTGTGTTACAAATAAATTATAGACATAACATGTTGGAAGTGTGAATTGGAACCAGTAAAAATATACTGGTCAGAGATCTTAAAACACATAACAAAAATACTTTAAATCTCTTTACCACTCGCTCCAGAATTATAGTTACTTTGTTTGTTCTCTTGAATTTTTCCAAAATATAATCTCAAATTTTATATATACTTGTGTTCATCACCAAGAATAATTATCAGGAAAATCTCCCTCCATAGAATGAAATGGCCGAAGACAGCTGAAGTCGAATCAATACCCAAACTTATTTCTCATATATGAGGAGACAACTCAAATATCACCTCTCAGAAGAGATATGCCAGAGTGTCTAACTCTTCTCGGGTTGCATCTATTTTTATAATCAACATTGAAGGATGACATTATACAAGTTACAGTACAGATGCTACATATTACATACATTTGGAACATTTTCATTACTACAACATAAGAGATACTTTTCCTCACGTCAATTACATTTTTGATGAGTATGTTGCTTTAATAAATCATCCACATGTCTTGGAGTAAGAACACTTTTTGGCCTTAGAACATCCCACCCAAACTTTCTACTTATTGGCCTTGGAACATCCCACTCAGACATTCTGGAAAAATACATCACCACAAAGAAGATATTACATGTATGCGATATAATGAATATTGACTTTATAGAAGATTCTATTATGTTAAGGTACCTTAACACACAGAGATATATTGCTTGCAATTCTCTGGTTGCAGTGAAATCATGGACACATTGTTCCATTTTGTGACTGTGTACAAGTGGAACAATGTGTCCATGATTTCACTGCAACCAGTGAATTGCAAGCAATATATCTCTGTGTGTAAAGGTACCTTTAAGCTATCAAACATTAATATAAGATTCTATAATATTAAGCTATCAAAGATTAATATAAGATTAAGATTTCTACAAAAATAATTATTACGATCTTTTGGAAATTAGATCAGGCTCCAACCATGTTGCAATGGAAAGAGAGTAGAAAAAACTCTACAGACTTGAAAAATTAAAAAACTGAGAACATAGACGTTATTACCTTGGTCATTCAGGCATCTAGCAAAAGATTGGCTCTCTTTTGTAATACAATAAAATATATATAATTCCCCTTTAATTACGGTAATGCTTTCACAATTACACCTGTACTTCTACTCATCCCACTTATCAAATGGCATAGCACTAGGTTGTGCCCTTCCCCTCACCTAACATGTTTAGAATATTGTGGTTAAATTGCCCATTCTGACTGAAATAAGGACACTGGAGGACTTCCCTTTCATAGAACAAATAACTTTAGGGCCTTTTCACATCAGCGGTAAGCGCTGATGGTGAAAAAAACCACAACTGCCGCGGTTACCGCATAACGGCCGCACTTGCGGTTCACTTGCGGCAAGCCCCATGCAATGTCTATGGGGCTTGTGGTAAGTGTGCGGCAATTGCAGTTTCGGCAATTGCGGCAGAAGCGGACGCGAAAAAAACACGGCTGACCGCGTTTTTTTCGCGGCCGCATCTGCCACAAGTTTCATGTAATGGTTAATTGGCGTGCACTCTTTGTGTGAGTTGGAGGTGCTATTTGTAGGGGTCATCAAAGTCCCAGAATATAGTCAGTTATATGTAACAAAAGCACTCTCAGTATGCAGTTTTGCTAGTGAAAAGTCGTGTTCTTTTTATTGGTGCTGTACACAATAGTTATGTGACCTGGAGTTTTGACGTTTCGGCTATCAACCAATGGCCTTTTTCAAAAGTCGCTGTGGGTGAATACAAAAAGTGGAAGTGTAAGACATATGGACATACATATATACAACTATATACAGTGCTATATACATGCTGTGTTATTTTGGTACAGAATATGAAGTAATAACAACAGTCCATCTATGTTCTGTGTATACTTTCTACTAATCCATTAATAGAAGGACAACAATACACTGAAAAGGAAGACACGGTCTTTATGTATAACCTTAGTATACAGGCTGAGTAAAATAGGGATTTGTGGTATCGTTACCTGGTGACCTGTATCCAGGGTTTTTTGGTGTTTATTAGCTCTGTTTTGGTGTCCATGTACGGCTATAGTCACATCTAATGTGAGCTCTCAGTGAGCTGGTTTGCCTGTTGCATCTGCCACAAGTGCCGAAACCACAACTATACCGCACTTGCCGCACTTGCCGCAAGCCCCATAGACATTGCATGGGGCTTGCCGCAGGTGAACTGCAGGTGCGGCCATTATGTGGTAACCGCGGTAGTTGCGTTTTTTTCACCGCAACTGCAGCGATCAGCGCTTACCGCTGATGTGAAAGGGTCCTTAGACTCACTGAAAATGTTGTATGATACCTTTGTCCCCTTATACTCCCAATCATCTACCTCTTTTTTCCTGTTTCCCTTGAACTGATGTCAACTGCACATATTTGTTCTTAATGCCACCCTCCCTTCTTCCCTGTATATACTTGTATTTTTGTATACAGTGCCTTTTAAAAGTATTCATATTGCATGACATTTTCTATATTTATTCATGCGTTATTCCCACTAACATATTTTATTGGGATTTTATGCAATATACCAACAAATAACAAGTTTTTCTGAGATATAAAGGATGCATTTTTTTCATATTTAAAAAATATAAATCTGAAAATTGTAACATGCAGCCCCCCCTGAGTGAATAATGTGTAGCACCACCCCTCACTACAGTTACTGCTTTAAGTCTTTTGGGGTATGCGAAGTTCTAACCTAGCGTAATGCCGTAATGGTCAGGTGAATAGGAAAATTTTTTTCACTTTTTAAATCTTACGTTTATTATGCTCTTGGCTCTGGGAACACATTAGTATAATAAGGGATGATAAATTTATAAAGGAAAACGTATATGCAAATCAAAATTCCCAGGAGACTCTGCGTGAACAAGTATATTCACATTTAGTTTGATTTGCTCCTATCCAGTCCTATACAATAAAATCCATCTGCAAACAGTTGTATTTTGTGTATGGAAGGGTTATGGTTCTGGACATGGTCGTACCCAGCGTGGGGCAGGGGGGGGGGGCTGGTGCCCCCCCCCTAGAAGGGAGCAGAAAAGCCACCACATGGCTAATTAGTATGCGATGCTTTACAGAGATGCAGCCTGCAAAGCATTGCTTATCTCCTTTCTGTGAATCTGTGCTGAGGGAGGAGAGGGGGGGCTAGAGTGCAGGGAGAAGTGGGGGATGGGCTGCTCTGGCTGGCATTACATGTGTCCAGCCACATCACAGTTAGAAAACACTGCCGGGTCTCCTGTGAGCTCACACAGCTGCCCTGCAACTTTCCTTCCCTCCACACTCAGAGGATCATCACTGGTAAGCAAAGAACAAAACACTGCTCATATGTGTGTATGTGTGCATCTGTGTAAGTCTGTGCTTATATGTCTGTGTGTATATATGTGTGTGTGCAGTGTGTAAATGTATATATATGTGTGTGTCTGTTTATATGTGTGTGTACATTGTGTATGTGTGTATATATATGTTTACAGTGTATATATGTGTGTTTTTATATATGTGTGGGGGGGTTGTGTGTACAGTGTGTATATAAATGTGTGTCTCTGTGTATATATGTGTCTATATATAGGTGTGTACAGTATGTATACATGTATATAAATGTGTGTCTGTGTATATATGTATATATATGTGCGTGGGTGTGTGTACAGTGTGTATTTGTGTGTGTATATATGTGTGGGTGTGTACAGTATGTATATGTTTATATAAATATGTGTGTGTATATGTGTGTGTGTGTATATATGTGTGTGTACAGTGTGTAAATATGTGTGCGTATGTGTGCGTGTGTGTACAGTGTGTATATGTGTATATAAATGTGTGTGTCTGTGTATACATGTGTGGGTGTATATATGTGTGTATATGTGTCTGTGTGTGTGTCCTGTGCATGTGTTTGGCATTTATCTGTGTGTTGTGTGTGTGCGTGGATTGTGCATCTGTGGCTTGTGTCTGTGTGTGTGGCTTGTGTCTCTCTGTGTGGCTTGTGTCTCTTTGTGTGTGGCTTGTGTCTGTGTGTGTGGCATGTGTCTCTGTTTCTGTGGCTTGTGTCTCTGTGTCTGTGGCTTGTGTCTGTGTGTGTGGCCTGTGCATGTGTTTGGCATTTATTTGTGTGTTGTGTGTGTGCATGGATTGTGTGTCTGTGGCTTGTGTCTGTGTGTGTGGCTTGTGTCTGTGTGTCTGTGGCTTGTGTCTGTGTCTGTGGCTTGAGTCTGTGTGTGTGGTTTGTGTCTCTGTGTCTGTGGCTTGTGTCTCTGTGTCTGTGGCTTGTCTGTGTGTGTGGCCTGTGCATGTGTTTGGCATTTATTTGTGTGTTGTGTGTGTGTGTGGATTGTGTGTCTGTGGCTTGTGTCTGTGTGTGTGGCTTGTGTCTGTGTGTGTGTGTGGCCTGTGTATGTGTCTGTGTGTGGCATTTATCTGTGTGCTGCTTTTGTGTCTGTGTGTGCTTGGCTTGTGTGTTTTGATTGTGTGTGTGGATTGTGTGTGGCTTGTGTCTGTATGTGTAGTTTGTGTCTTCTCTGTGTGTGTGTGGCTTGTGTCTCTGTGTGTGTGCTGTGGGCTTGTGTCTCTGTGTGTGTGTGGCTGTGTGTCTCTGTATGTGTGTGGCTTGTGTCTCTGTGTGTGTGTGGCTTGTGTCTCTGTGTGTGTGGCTTCCGTTCTCTGTGTGTGGCTTCCGTCTCTGTGTGTGTGGGTTCGTCTCTGTGTGTGGCTTGTGTCTCTGTCTCTGTGGCGTGTGTGTGTGGCCTGTGTATGTCTGTGTGTGGATTGTCTGTGTTTACTTGTGTTCTTGTGTGTGGCTTATGTGTGGATTGTGTGTGTGGCTTGTGTCTGTGGATTGTGTGTATGTGGCTTGTGTCTGTGTGTGGCTTGTGTGTGGCTTGTGCCTGTGTGTGGGCTTGTGTCTGTGTGTGGCGTGTGTGCGGCTTGTGTCTGTGTGTGGTTTGTGCCTGTGTGTGGCGTGTGGCTTGTGTCTATGTGTGTAGCTTGTGGCTTGCCTGTGTGTGGATTTTGTCTGTGTGTGTATGTGGCTTGTGTCTCTGTGTGTGTTTGGCTTTTGTCTGTGTATATGTGTGTGGCTTGTGACTCTGTGTAAAAAACATGTATGATGTGTATGTAATGAGCACATGTTGTCCAGTATAGGTTCCCTTTAAAGGGCATTAGCGTTCCTTCTGTTGTTTCCCCCTCTTTTTGAAACTCCCGTCTCCTGTGGTACTCTGACGCGCCGGCCAGAACGTCATATCCAGTCCTGTGCATTGTGGGGGTTTATGACATGTACGGGCAGCTTCAATATGTGCACTGGGCATGCGCCGGAGCCCGGCCGAACATGTGATCAGCACCCACAATGCACCGGGCCGCCGGATAAGACGTTCGGGCTGGTGTGACAGAGTACCATAGGAGACGGTAACGACAATGGCCTGCCCCCCCTCCTAGTTTTGATCCTGGGTACGCCCATGGTTCTGGAGCACTCACAACTGTGTTGGACTTATCTCATCCGGTCAATACTTCCCCTCCTTTTTGCAGTTAAACAGTTATGAACAAATGTATTTCTGGATTGGCTAAAATGAGAGGTTTCTGGAGGAGAACAAACTTGCATTGAGTTTTATTAAGAAGATAAACCTGTTTTTAGCTTAGACTATATGTATAGTACAATTGATGTTGTATATATTGTACTATACATGCAAAGTGTTTGTAAACGGAATGTTTTCACCATAGAGAATTAATGAATAAAATAAACTTTTTTTTTCTGGCTAATTATTAATAAACGACTAACGTCTGTCAGACTTATTCTCACTACTTTTATTGTATGAATGTATTCTCAGCCCTTCTGACTGCATTTTAACTGCTCTGCAAGTGGCTACATGCCACGTCCTGCAGAGTTTTCTATGCCGTAAGCTTGTATTTCGCCTTATGGAGAAGCTTTGTTGTGAGATCCCCTGCAATGCCATAAATAAGTCAGACTGGGAAAGTTGGTACGAAAATGAGGCACTTAATGCAATGTAAAATATTCAAAGGAATCTATATTTGCCTTCAAAGATAGCCATGTGTTAGAATGTTAAATATTTTACATTTTGTCATACTATATGAAGAACACAGCTACAAGGTTGCTTTCATGTAAAAAATGAAAATATAGATAGAAAAATGAATAGCTAAAGAAAGAAAGAAATATATTAAAATGAGAAGAATCACTCCCATGAGATATGTGGTTTTTTTTTAAAATTTCATGCCCAGGAATGCAACATTGTAAACTCTATAGCCCATGAACACATAATAAAAGGTGTAATATTATTCTGAAATATATTATGTACAATAGAGGTGAAAAAATGTATTTGAATTTAATTGAATTCTACTCAAATTTTACAAACGTCTGTTCTCCAGAAGGCAATATTTTTATAGTTTGCTCCATGCGAATTCAGCTAAATGGGGGTCCGTTGGCAACCATTTTGCTGGGTTGGAGAAGGCTGGAAATGTTTATTCTTTGAAAAAAAGCAAAAAACTTAATAACTCATCGCTAGGGATGAGCGAGTAGGGAAATATTCGTACTTGCTATACTCATAACGAGTAGGTCCCGATACTCGGGTACTCGTTACGAATAGCGAGTCTAATGTAAGTCAATGGGAAATGCGAGTATTATGAGTAATTCCTCAGCTGGACCCTATACAGCAGTCTGGGGACTAAGGAAAAGGCTGAAATGGGTGCTTTGTTGTTTAAAAGCCGGCAGTAAAAAGCCTCCGGATTTTAAACAATCATTCAGCCCGATTCTCTGCCTCCCATCCCGATCCTCTGCTCTCCCCGCCGAGTCCCACCCCGTTCCTGACTTAGGACTGGATGGGGAGCGCAGCACAAGGGAGTGGGCAGGAAAGCTGGCAGTGAGAAGACTTCACTGCCAGCTTTCCCGTTTTGTGCTGTGCTCCTTGCTCCCTGATGCCCCCTCCCCACTCCCTGGTTCTGCACTCCCCGCTCGGTCCTAACTTAGGATCAGGCGGAGATGCGGCGGAGGAGTGGGGAGAGGGTATCAGGGAGCGGGGAGCGCAGTACTGCAAAGGAAAGCCGGCGGTGAAGTCTTCTCACTGCTGGCCTTCCCGCTGGTTATTTCAAATGAACAGCTGAGGTATCAGCTGATGCTGATCAGCTGTTCATTTGAAATAGCTGAGGTGCTGTCAGGGTTCATGTGAGTTCATGCTTGACTGCATGAACTCACAAGAACTTTCTCACAGCCACCCAGCTCAGCTACATCTCTGCAAAGCCCACGTCAATTTAAAAAAAAAAAAAATCCTTAAAAAAAATATATATTAGGGGCTGCATCTTTATTAACCCCTCAAGTGGAGGGGTTAATAAAGATGCAGCCCCTAAATGTGTTTTGTTTTGTTTTTAAATTATGAATGTTTCCTAAAAAGTTTGACGTGGGCTTCACTGTATTTTTGTACGCCAGCCAGGTACACCAGGCAGAAACAGGCTGCCTCCAACCCCCAGCTGCCTAGTTGTACCCACCTGGAAACAGATATATGGGGAAGGCATTTTTTTTATTATTTCATGAATTTCATGAAATAATAACTAAAAAAATATGTGGGGCTTTGCGCTATTTTTGTGTCCAGCCAGGTACAACTAGGCAACTGGGGGCTGGAATCCACAGCGCAGGGAGGCCCAAGCTTTTTATGGGCCCCCCTTCCCCCGCTGCGAATTGCAGTCCGCAGCCACCCCAGAAGATGGCGTGTTCATAGAAGCGCCATCTTCTGGCGCTGTATCCAGCTCATCCAAGGCCCTGGTGCGGTGGCTCACTGGGTAATAAAGAGGTTAGGGACAGCTTTGTATTATCAGCTAACCCTAAGCCCGAAATTCATGGGGTCACGCCAATATTAGACATGACCACCATGAATTTCTATTAAAGTGTTAAAAAAAACACAACACAGGAAAAATGTTTTATTGGAAAAAAAAACAAAACAACACTTAGAGACTCCATCTTTATAAGGAAAATAATCTTCCGTCCGACCTAGTCTAAATGGGAATGAATCTCAGCTCTGCATCCCTCTGCATAGACCCACGTCTATGCAGAGGGAGAGCAGGCTAAGAACTAACTGTGACAGTCAGAGTTCACCCCAGGTCATAGCTGGGGCTATGACCACAAGTAAACTCTGCCTTCACAGCCATAACACTGCTGAGTGCCAATGGACACTGCCGAGCACAGGGCTGAGCAGTGAATAATTCAGAAGTTCATTAACTTCTGAGTTATTCACTAGTCTGCTGTGTGCTCATCTTCGGTATTGACAGTGGCACCCTCGCCTGCGCAGTGGAGCGGGTGTCCGTGCACAGTGCGGAAGTCTCATGAGATTTGTGAAGTCTCGCAAGAATTCAGCACTTCTATGGAGCTGAGACACCCACTCCACTGCGGGTGCTGCTGTTAGTGCCAAATTCTCGCCAGACTTCAGAACTTCTATGAACCGCAGACACCCACTTCACTGTGCCAGCTCGAGTGCCGCTTTCACTCAAGCACCAGCCAGAGGAGGAGCAGGAAATTTGAACCATGAAGGTTTGCAGTACGGAGGGGCGTCGAGACAATTACCTACCATGACTATATACCAGCATCCATGACTCAATAGGAGGCCTGCACTGCACAGAATATAAGTTCATATCAATGGTATGTGGGGTCAGTCTGGGCACATGCAGGGGTTATTAGAACCCCATTTACCATACATCATGTGTAACCTGGTGGGCACAGAATAAAATGCCCTGGGGGGTTACAGGTTCCCTTTAAAAAGGCATTTTTTGCCTCTAACCAGTGACTTCTAAATCCTTCCGTTTGTACTAAAAAGGCATTTTTTTTGCCACAGACCAGTCATTGCCAAATCCATCAGTTTCCCCTAAAAAGGCATTTTTTTTGCCTCTAAGCAGTAATTGTCAAATCCTTCAGTTTGTCCTAAAAAGGCTTCAAAGCAGTGATTGCAAATTTTTTCAATTTCCTCTAGAAAGGCTGCACTTGTTCTTAAACCATTTTTTTACCTCAAAACAGATATTGCAAAATCCTTCCATTTCACCTAAAAATGTTTCACTTTGTGCTAAAAAGGCTGTGTTTGACCTTAAACAATTGCTTTCCAAATCTGTGTGCAAAAAACAGGAGTGAAAAATCCTGAGGTAGTCAATGAAGAGGGAGTAGACTTGGTGTTCGTGGTGTATGTGGGGTAGGTGATACTGCTAATGTTACTGAAAGCTGTACTGACTAAACACTGGCTCGTCATATCCTAAGCAAAGTTACAACTTGTTACGAGACAGCCTACTCCAGTATCTTTGTATACCGTACAAGCAACAGAGGAATATAAGTGATGGAGGAGGCCAGAAAAAACTTTTGCTACAGTTCATGGCAACCGCTGAATCAAGTGGCCTGTCCTCCTCTTTCTCCACATAAACATCATAAACAGTAGAGTCCTCAAAGGTGGCCCCCAATTACCAAAGTGTCACCCCATGTCACAACTCGCCAATAGCACAACTGATTGTGGGGAAACACAGATGGAAGATTCTGCAGAGATGTTCATACATTCTATTCCATGAGCATCAGAGGACTGCTCCAAAGATTCACATACTCCAGAGGAGTATCACTTTTAGGCTACTTTCGCAATGTATCTATAGATACACTGTGAAAGTATTCGTTCTCGCTATACTCGCAATGAGTTGTGAGTACTGGTACCTACTCGTTGCGAGTATAGCGAGTATGAATATTATGGTACTCGCTCATCCCTAATCTCTGCTTACTCCTCCTCCACATGGGAGCAGTTTGTGGTTATGGAAAAGGTTATTTCCTCTTACACATTCCAAAGATAAACTTCACCATCTCCCATTTGTTGGCCATGGAAATGTTGTCTTTCCGCTTGGTGGATACAGATGATTTTTGAAGGTTGATGGCCATCGCAGGCCCCCAGTATCAGTTGCCCAGTCACCATTTTTTCACAATGAAAACTGAGCCAGTGGTACACCAGGATGTCACAGACAACATCATTCGTTCCTTGAGAAACTCTGTTTATGACAGAATGCATATCACCACTGACATCTGGATGAGAAAACATATCCAGGGCGTTACATCTCACTTACGTCGCACTAGGTGGCTCTGGTCACTGTTGGACAAGGTGGGGAAAGGGCTAATCTCAAATGTTCCACCATGTGCCAACATGGTGGAATTTCACTCTTCACATGTTGCAGCAACAGTGGCAGCAGAGACAAGACCTGGCACAGTATGTAATGATGCATACAGTGACTCCAATTATAGCCCAATGTGGTGCAAATGACACTTTCAGAGTGGTCACAGATCAAGGACCTCTGAAAAGTTTCAAAATGGCTACTAAGATTGTTAGTACTGATGATGCAATCATCAGCATGACTTTTTTGGTCATCTACAAGCTGGAGCAAACAATTAAAAAGTCTGCAGGATGAGGTGGTAATGCCAAAGGAGGAGGAATAAGATTATGATTGGGAAAGATATCAACTTCTCAAAGGTCTGAATTCTTGTCACACAGCTGGGTGGCAAGGCAGATGGCAAGGTGGAGTTGAGCGACAGAGGTGGGTTCATGGTACCAGACAAACTGTTAGTGAAGGTGCAGGAGCCAAGAAACAAATGGACAAGAGCGCAGATGAAGATGTGATGAGCACATAACATTCAGGAGATGAGGAAGAAATTATTCCCTTTTCTGTTTTCTGATTTCAGCAGGAGAGGATGGAGGAAGCAAACTTGATTTTAGGCTGCCACAAACACAACAAGGACATGGACCTCATGAATGTGTCACACATGAGAGTCTTCTCGCTGCACGATCTGCAGCATGATGTCCGTGTAGTTAGGATTGAAATTTGTAATGACTAGTGATGAGCGAGTATGCTCTGCGCTGCTCGGTACTTGCACGAGTATCACTGTACTCGGGCTACTCGGCGAGCACCGAGTACCGCCGAGATGCTCAGACTGCTCGGTTATAATAAGCGATCTGACACACGTACACAGCTCCCTTCAGTGCACACAGTGAGCTGGCACCTCACAGAGAGCAGATTCATTGTTAGGATCCCTCTGGGGGCCACAGCAAGGTGTTGTATGTTGCAGCGATTTCAAAAAGCCCTCCCTCCCGCCCTCTCCCAGCAATACTCGTTTTATAACCGGAAGTCTGTGGGCGGAGCCTGTCACTCATTGACTTACATTGGGCTCGATGCTCGGCCGAGTACATGAGTATCTTGAGATGCTCGGCCAGAGCACCGAGCACCCGAGCATTTTAGTGCTCGCTCATCACTAGTAATGACTACTAGATTGCCATACTGTTGGCTCTGCAGTACAAGAGTAAATTTAGCCATCTGCTTCCCTGGCATTGGACAGGGACACATGCATACTGGAGTATCAAAAAGCATGTAGACAATCTCAGGACTAGTTTTCTCTAATACAGCAGTGAGGGACACAGTACACATTGGAAATCTACACTTTCAACCTGGGGGATTTTGAGTTGTGAGTGTAGAAATAATACCAGCAGCAATGTAACTGTCAGAAGCAATTTCTGGGAATCATTTGACCAATTTTTTAAACAAGCCTTTCCACCGGCAGAATTGAGTACAAGTCTGACACATAGTGATTGACTAGAGGGAATGGAGCAGGAGTATCTAGAGGTCAATATCCATGCCTTCAAGTGGACATTGGACTCATTGTATTTTGTGCTTCGAAAATGGAGGAGTGGCCTGAGCTCGCAAGTCATGGCTTGAAGGTTTACTCATGCCCAGCAGCAAGTGTTCTTTCGGATAAGTTCATCAGGCTGTCCCCTGAAAGTGTAGACCGCCGAACTTTCATCATGATGAACAATTCATGGATCTGCCAGTGGACACCCCAGTGGCAGATGGGGCAGACTAGGCGATGTTGTACTTTTCAGGATGCTGTGTTCATCTCGCCATTATACAATTTTTTAATTCTGCGTCAATTTATGCCACTTTGGTGGTATCTGGCCCTAATTATTTGAAATGTGGAGACTCTTCTTGGGGTCTCCTCCTTGTCTGTTTCCTGAATTTAGCAGGGCTCTCTGAGCACAATTCCTACACATGTCCCTCATCCCCTGTTACTAATAAATATTTAAGCTTGAAATTCTAGTCCAGGCCCCATTCAAGACACTGTGCCATGCATGCAGGCCCCGCCATTATACAATTTTTATCATGGGTCAATTATTGCCACTTTGGTGGTATCTGGCCCTAATTATTTTTAAATATGTAGACTGTTATTGGGGTTTCTTTGTATTTAGTTTTGTGAATTTAGCAGGGCTCTTTGCGCAGCATGCCTACATCTTTCACTCATCTCCCTGTTCCTGATCAATGTTGAATATTGAAATACTGGGCCAGGCCTTGTCCCTTGAATTCTTTAGGCAGAATGATAAAACATGTAACTCTGGGGATTAGATTGCACTTTTCCTGGTGTCTGTCTCTAATTTGAGCTGTTTTGGCACCTTTGGTGCCCTTTTAAGGTGTTTTCTATGCCGTTGATATTGCCTCCCATTGATTTCAATGAAGTTCAGAAGTTTGGCCAACTACTTGTCAAATAGTTCCACGAACATATGCCCATTTGGTGAACCGAACCAAACTTCAAAATGTTTACTCATCTCTAATCAGGAATTGTATTTTATGTTATTCAGTTTTTAGTTCTGATTTTATGTTCTGATTGGGGTATTAGAGGGATCACATTGATAATTTAGAAGTTTGCATTACATATCGTTTCTGGTTAATGACATTATTTAAGATTAATATACTCAAACCTGAAACTATTTCAGACCTGAAACTATAAGGCAGCAGCACTCGGCCTGAGCATTGCCATACATTCATTCTATATACTCTAGAGCTAAAAATAGTATAGCATGTAGTGCATTAATGATAGCACATGTCTTGACCCTTAGAGAGTTTATTTGTTTTGCAGTACATATTGATCTGGACTAGTAACACTTTGGGTCAAAGCACACAAGCTGGAAAATTACATGTTGCGCCTTGTTGACTTTATTAATTCATCCCCGTCTTTCATCTCTGTAATTCAGTCACAAATTATCTGTCTCGCAATGATCTCATCAAAGCGACTCATCATCTGTCCATAGCTACACAGCAGCATTTGTTAATGAAGAATTATTCAGTATGACCCGGTCATCAATCTATTTCTTCCTTGACTGTTTATGAGGGTCTGTGATTAAATCTATCATGGCTGAAGAGCATCATCATTATATGACAAATATATAAACTTTGATTACTTAAGTTAACATACTTTTTCATATTTCTCAATTTTCTTCTTATGATGTAGATATGGTATTATTAACTTTATAAGTCATATAATATACATTTGGTTATTATTAGAATTTATTTTTTTCTATTATTATTAACCCCTTAGTGACGGAGCCAATTTCCACCTTAATGACCAGACCATTTTTTGCAATTCTGACCAGTGTCCCTTTATGAGGTTATATCTCTGGAACGCTTCAACGGATCCTAGCAATTCTGAGATTGTTTTTTCGTGACATATTGGGCTTCATGTTAGTATTAAATTTTGGTCCATAATTTTTGTATTTATTTGTGAAAATATAAAATAATTGTCAAAAATTTTGAAAATTTGACAAATTTCAAATATGTAATTTTTATTCTGTTGAACCAGAGCTTTATGTGACACAAAAGAGTTAATAAATAACATTTCCCACATGTCTACTTTACATCAGCAACAATTTTGGAAAAAAAAACATTTTTTGGTTAGGACGTTATAAGGGTTCAAAGTTCATCAGCAATTTTTCATTTTACCAGCAAAATTTACATAACCTTTTTTTTAGTGACCACATCACATTTGAAGTCTCTTTGAGGGGTGTACATGACAGAAAAACACCCAAAATTGACACCATTCCGAAAACTAAACCCCTCAAGCTACTCAAAACTACATTCAAGAAGATTATTAACCCTTCAGGTGCTTCACAGGAACTAAAGCAACGTGGAAACAGAAAATGGCCATTTTAATTTTTCCAACAAAAATGTTCTTTTAGCCTCAATTTTTTCATTTTCACATGGGCAACAGGATAGAATGCATCCTAAAATTTGTTGGCCAATTTCTCCTGAGTACACTGATACCTCATATGTGGTCATAAACCACTGTTTGGGCGCACGGCAGGGCTCAGAAGGGAAGGAGCGCAATTTGACTTTTGGAGCTAATTTACCATTCAAAAAGTGAAATGGCGCTCCTTCTCTTCTGAGCCCTACCGTGCGCCCAAACAGTGGTTTATGACCACATATGAGGTATCGGTGTACTCAGGAGAAATTGGCCAACAAATTTTAGGATGCGTTTTATCCTGTTGCTCATGTGAAAATGAAAAAAATTGACGACCCCTTGTGGGGTCTGGTTTCCAAAATGGGGTCACTTGTGGGGGAGCTCCAATGTTTAGACACACAGGGGCTCTCCATACGCGACATGGTGTCCGCTAACAATGTGAATGGAAAATTAGCTCCAATTGTTAGCGGACACCATGTCACGTATGGAGAGTCCCTGTGTGCCTAAACATTGCAGCTCCTCCACAAGTGACCCCATTTTGGAAACTAGACCCCCCCAAGGAACTTATCTAGATTGGTGGTGAGCACTTTGAACCCCCAGGTGCTTCACAAATGAATCCGTAAAAATGAAAAAAGAAAATGTTTGTGGAAAAGAAAGTACTTTTTCATTTTTACGGATCAATTTGTGAAGCACCTGGGGGTTCAAAGTGCTCTCTATGCATCTAGATAAGTTCCTTGGGGGGTCTAGTTTCCCAAATGTAGTCACTTGTGGGGGAGCTCCAATGTTTAGACACACAGGGGCTCTCCATACGCGACATGGTGTCCGCTAACAATTTGAATGGAAAATTAGCTCCAATTGTTAGCGGACACCATGTCACGTATGGAGAGCCCTTGTGTGCCTAAACATTGCAGCTCCCCCACAAGTGACCCCATTTTGGAAACTAGACCCCCCAAAGAACTTATCTAGATTGGTGGTGAGCACTTTGAACCCCCAGGTGCTTCACAAATGAATCCGTAAAAATGAAAAAAGAAAATTTTTGGGGAAAAGAAAGTACTTTTTCATTTTTACGGATCAATTTTTGAAGCACCTGGGGGTTTAAAGTGCTCTCTATGCATCTAGATAAGTTCCTTGGGGGGTCTAGTTTCCAAAATGGGGTCACTTGTGGGGGAGCGCTAATGTTTAGGCACACAGGGGCTCGCCATACACGTCATGGTATCCACTTACAATTCCAATTCATAGTGGACACCATGTCACGTATGGAGAGCCCCTATGTGCCTAAACATTGGAGCTCCTCCACAAGTGACCCCATTTTGGAAACTAGACACCCCAAGGAACATATCTAGATGCATACTGAGCACTTTGAACCCCCAGGTGCTTCACAAACTGATCCGTAAAAATGAAAAAGTACTTTTTTCACAAAATTTTCTTTTTTTTCCTTTTTACAGACTAATTTGTGAAGCACTTGGGGGTTGAAAGTGCTCACTATGCATCTAGATAAGTTCTTTGGGGGTCTAGTTTCCAAAATGTGGTCACTTGTGGGGGAGCTCCAATGTTTAGGCACACAGGGGCTCTCCATATGCGACATGGTGTCCGCTAACAATTTGAATGGAAAATTAGCTCCAATAGTTAGCAGACACCATGTTGCAGCATATGGGGAGCCCCTATGTGCCTACACATTGGAGTTCCCGCACAAGTCACCCCATTTTGGAAACTAGACACCTGAAGGATTATATCTAGCGGTATAGTGAGCATTTGGAACCTACAGCTACTTCACAGAATTTGATAATGTCATATTGAACATTTTCTTTTTTTCACGCAATTTCTCACTTTTAGAGCATGTGCACAAGACACGGAGACACCGTGTCCTGGTCGTCTCCTCCCCTGCATTTTTTTTTTGTATTTCTTTATTAAATTTTAAAAAAAAACCGACGTGGGGCTTCGCCATAGTTTTGGTCCAGCCAGGTACAGCAGGCAGCTACGGGCTGCCACCAACCCCTTCTGCCTAGTTTTACCTGGCTGGAAACCAAAAATATAGGGAAGTCCCTTTTTTTTAAATTATTTCATGAAATAATTTTTTAAAAAAATGGCGTGGGCTTTGCCATATTTTTGGGCCAGCCAGGTACAACTAGGCAGCTGGGGGCTGGAATCCTCAGCGTAGGGAGGCCCAAGCTTTCTGGGCCCCCCTCGCTGCGAATTGCAGCCCGCAGCCACCCCAGAAAATGGCGCATTCATAGAAGCGCCATTTTATGGTGCTGTATCCAGCTCTTCCAGCTGCCGTGTAGCGGTGGCAGACTGGGTAATAAGGTGTTAATGCCAGCTTTTTCGCAGCTGGCACTAAGCCCGAGATTCATAACGTCTGGCCAATATTAGACCGGACCATTAGGAATCTCTAGTAATTTGTAAAGAAGACACAAGACAGAGAAAAATATTTTTATTAGAAAAAAACACAAACACTATTTGGACTCCATCTTTATTATTCTTTGACGTCCAACGTAGTCCAGTGGGAAGGTCCGACGTAGTCCAGTGGGAGGTCCCGCGACGATTCTCAGTTTTATAGCATATGGGGCATCCCCCATATGCTATAAAAGCAGGTTCATTGCCGGGAGGATGACAGGTCATGAACTCAGTGAGTTCATGACCTATCAGAATCCTCGGGTCACAAGGGGTTAACTGTGCTCTTCATGGCGGTCTCCACATCAGGTCAACATCAGTGGTGATCTATCAGGATCCTGGGACTGGGATCCCATAGGGATCCTGGGATCACCACTGATGGTGATCTGATGTGGAGATCACCATGAAGAATACAGTTTACAAGGGGTTAACTGTGCTGTTCATGGTGGTCTCCACATCAGATCACCATCAGTGGTGATCTATCAGGATCCTGGGATCCCATAGGGATCCTGGGATCACCACTGATGGTGATCTGATGTGGAGATCACCATGAAGAGCACAGCTAACAAGGAGTTAACTGTGCTGTTCATGGTGGTCTCCACATCAGATCACCATCAGTGGTGATCCCAGGATCCCAGGATCCCTATGGGATCCCAGGATCCTGATAGATCACCACTAATGGTGATCTGATGTGGAGATCACCATAAAGAGCACAGTTAACAAGGGGTTAACTGTGCTGTTCATGGTGGGCTCCACATCAGATCACCATCAGTGGTGATCCCAGGATCCCAGGATCCCTATGGGATCCCAGGATCCTGATAGATCACCACTGATGGTGATCTGATGTGGAGATCACCATGAAGAGCACAGTTAACAAGGAGTTAACTGTGCTGTTCATGGTGGTCTCCACATCAGATCACCATCAGTGGTGATCCCAGGATCCCAGGATCCCTATGGGATCCCAGGATCCTGATAGATCACCACTGATGGTGATCTGATGTGGATCCCACCATGAACAGCACATTTAACCCCTTGTGACCTGAGGATTCTGACAGGTCATGAACTCACTGAGTTCATGACCTGTCATTCCCTGGGCCGCACAGCAGGGGTCAACAGCGGCGCGCGTGTGCGTGCACACCAGGGTGCGCACACCGAGGAGGCGAGCGCCGCAGGAGACAGAAGCAGCTGGAGCCGCCGGCAGGAGAAGCCCCCAGGACCAGAGGACCGCGGGACCGGAATCAGGATCGTTGGTAGGTAAGAGTGGTGAGGGGGGATTTACTGGGGCACTGGGGGGCCCTACAAACAGTTTAGAGGCGGCGGGGCCTCTGGGGAAAAGGCACTGGGCACAGGGCATCAGGGGAGGGGGGAGGGGGGCGGGGGTGTCCGGAGGCTGGGGGATCCCGGAGGCTGGGGGATCCCTGGAGGGGACTGGGGAGCACCGGGGGAGGACATTCCCATGCAGCCTGACATGTGTGACATGTCAGGCTGCATGGAGATGCAGGGGAGGCAGCGCACCGCCGCCATTTTTGAATGGACCGGGGAAAATGGAGGTGTGGGGGGCCTGGGGGGCTCGATCTCCGGCACCGGGGGTCTTAGGGGTGTTTTCATGTCGGATCAAAGTGAAAGCATTTTTTACAGAGCACTTTCACTTTTGTAATGTGATGATCGGTAAACGGTGTTTACCGGTCATCACATTACAGGTGCGGGTACAAAAACAGCTAATTACTAATCTCTAGGGTGTCAGCTACAATCGGTACACTGACACCCTAGAGGTATTAGCTCCAGGGGCGGCGCTACAGGGCTTTTTCCTGCCCGACGTCTACAGACGTACGGCTAGGCTTTAGTACCCTTTTTTTCCGACGTCTGTAGACGTACGGCTGTCGTTAAGAGGTTAATAATACTTTCAATCAACTATAATTAACTATAAGTTAATCATTTAATGTTTCATATTATTTTAGTGTTTTTTCTTAGGATGATAAAATGAATAGAATGCCTCGGAAAAAGACATAAAGTGTGAAACACTAGTTTGGGCTAAAAGAATAGTATGAGACAAATAACTATTTTTAAGGCCTTGCTATTGTTGCTGTTTATGAGTATAATAAAAAACTATTTTAACATTAGATTTTGAACAGTCATCCACATGTGATCTTTCCCTATGTGTTGGATAGATGAATGACCTACTCAGAAACATTGGGAAAGATGATAGGAGTGTAGGTGTGCCACGGTCCGCGCTGCTCCAGGGCTTAAAAAACTCACCAAAGAGACAATCAGATTTCCATCCTTTATTCTCCTCCTCCTACGCGTTTCGGCGCCTAGCCTGGCACCTTCATCAGGGATATCCCTGATGAAGGTGCCAGGCTAGGCGCCGAAACGCGTAGGAGGAGGAGAATAAAGGATGGCAATCTGATTGTATCTTTGGTGAGTTTTTTCAGCCCTGGAGCAGCGCGGACCGTTGCATACCTACACTCCTATCATCTTTCTGGATTAAACCACTGTTCAGTGGTCGGTGGAGGTCCTGCAGCAGCTTGGAATAATATTTCCTAAACGCCTTCAAACCAGTTGTGGGGATCACAACTGCACCAGGTGAGTGGCTTCTCGGCATCACCCCATTACCATCAGTGTCACTAGTGATAGGGCACTATTGCGCCTCTTGTCCCCCACCCTTTTATATTTTTACTCAGAAACATTGTCATACACATTCATAAATCAAAATTGACTATAGCCAAAGGATCATTCTTACATTCCTATGTCTGATGGTCCAAATTATGACTCGAACCGCAAAAAAAAGCCCTTACACATCTGTTTTGATGACAGGATAAAATATTCTTTGAAGAAAGTGAGGACTTTCAAACAGTCACCAGGTTTTTGCTAGTTCATCTGAGAGCAGCATAATGTAGGAAAAGAGACCCTAA
Source organism: Allobates femoralis (assembly GCA_033576535.1). Lineage (NCBI taxonomy): Eukaryota > Metazoa > Chordata > Amphibia > Anura > Aromobatidae > Allobates > Allobates femoralis. The sequence continues at coordinate 138,970,194 of JARQOC010000003.1, forward strand.
TTCCAGCAATGTATCACTTAGCTTACTTTCTACAGTAGTTGAGACATAATCAAGGTTTTTATCTGTAGCATGTAATAGAGTTCAGAAAACTAACCGCACCCACGCCACAGCTTTCTATATACATTGATACTTTGTATATTGACAGGGACCTGCTAATTAGTGCTGTGGGCATTTTTGGGACAGGATGCATTGTTACCTAGTCCAGCAGTGATAGTGTCCTGCTGATAAAACACTCTATATTTAAACAACAGCACAAAGCAGCCCAAAGTCTATGGAGTAACACAACATGGAAAATAGTGCCTCAACCCCTACCTCAATCAAACCTGCAGAATGATTTCCTTTAAAGGGATCTGTCACCTCCAAAAAGCCACCTAAGCTTCAAAAACATGTCCCTGCAGCATACTATGAGCATTCTCACTCTCCTTTTGTCACCAAAATGCTTCCTGTAAAAATTAATAAAAACATTGTAATACTCACATATTAGCCATGATAATTAGTAGGGGCTGTATTCTATAGCCCTCAGTGCGTGATGGTTTGGTGCCTTGTTCGTCATAAGATCACGCCCTAATGGGGGTGATCTTTATTCAGGTTCTATGTAGGCCCTCCCTGCTTTCCATGGCACTGGCTGTGCATGTAATGACGCGAATCGCATCATTTCCGGGTAGGGTGACGTCAGTACACTCACGCCACTCGTTTGGCTTCGAGCACTGCATTGCGCATGCATGCTTGAGGCGTGACAGAGCGGCCATATTTTCTGTTGCCAGCCAAGTTAACTTAGGCATCTGGGGGCTGTAATTCTCAGAGTGATGAGGCCCAATCGGTCTGGGCCCCCCACACAAAAAATTGCTGCCAGCAGCCACCGCAGAATTGGCACCTCCACGAGAGATGCCAAAACTGGCAATTACCCTGCTTTCCCAGCTACTGTGTAGCGCTAGCATACCGGTTAATAAAGAAGTTTATGTTTGCTTTGTTTGGTAGCGGACGGCAAGCCCTATTGCTAATGACAGTTGTCAGTATGACAGCCGGCCATTAGCAATACTTTCAGTAAAGTTAAAAAAAAACACACATACAGACAAATACTTTATGACATACAAAATAGACAGAGACACCTTATTATCCACTTTATTAGCTCTCACCAAGTTCCCCTCCAATGTAATCATGTAATTACTGTAATCTTGCAGTGGAGCAGTGTGATGCATTACACCACTGCCATCTTTGTATACCTGAGTGGACAAAGATGACAGCCGTGTGTGCATGTGTGTGTGTATGTGTGTGAATGTGTGCATTTGTATAGGTGTGTAAATGCATGTGTGAATGTATGTGTGTGTTTGTGTGTATGTATTTGCATCTGAGTGGGTATGTATGTGTGTATGTGTCTGAATGTGTGTGTATGTATGTGTGTACATAGGTGACCAGAAAAATGCCCACAGGAAAAATGCCCACAGGAAAATTGCCCACATGAAAAATGCCCACAGGAAAATTGCCCACAGGAAAAATGCCCACATGGAAAAATGCCCACATGGAAAATTGCCCACATGGAAAATTGCCCACATGGAAAATTGCCCACACGGAAAATTGCCCACATGGAAAATTGCCCACATGGAAATTTGCCCACACGGAAAATTGCCCACATGGAAAATTGCCCACATGGAAATTTGCCCACATGGAAAATTGCCCACATGGAAATTTGCCCACACAGAAATTTGCCCACATGGAAAATTGCCCACATGGAAATTTGCCCACACAGAAATTTGCCCACATGGAAAATTGCCCACAGGAAAATTGTCCACACAGAAAATTGCTAATTGCAGTATCACAAAGTTTCAGATCTCTGATATTTGAGGTGCAAGGTGAGGATGTTCACCTGATATGTGAAAAATGCCCACAGACATGAATGCCAACAGGAAAACAGGACTGGAGAATAATATAGAATTTTAGGTTATATGCTCTGCAAGACGAGGAATGGTATAGAGGTGTAAGTGAGATGCTTTGCAGGACTGTGGATGGTATAGCGGTGTAGGTGAGATGCTCTGCAAGACAGGGGATGGTATAGAGGTGTAAGTGAGATGCTCTGCAGGACTGTGGATGGTATAGAGGTGTAAGGCGGCCGTCACACGGAACGATTTCTTGCCCGATATCGTTTAAGCGATCTCCTTTTTGATCGCTTAAGCGATATCGGGCAAGAAATCGTTGCATGTAATCAAGCGATTTACGATGTTAAATCGCTTGATCGTGACATCGCTGATCTGAGCTCCGGTTCTCAGATCTAGCAATTTACGATTTAGCGATCTGCTTCATCGTGGTGTATAACACCACGATGAACGATCTCCCAGCGGCAGAGCCTATGCTGGGAGATGGTAACTATGGTACACGTCGGGTAACTAAGCGACGCGCGGCGCCTAGTAACCCGATGTGTACCATAGTAACCAGCGAGATCGCGGATCCACATCGCTGGTGAGTCTGTCTGTGTGACATCTCACCAGCGATGTAAGCGATATTGTAAGCGATTGCGCGTGCACGTGATCGCTTACAATATCGCTAGAGATATCTCAGCGTGTGACGGCCGCTTAAGTGAGATGCTTTGCAGGACTGTGGATGGTATAGAGGTGTAGGTGAGATGCTCTGCAAGATGAGGATGGTATAGAGGTGTAGGTGAGATGCTCTGCAAGACAGGGGATGGTATAGATGTGTAGGTGAGATGCTCTGCAAGATGGGGATGGTATAGAGGTGTAGGTGAGATGCTCTGCAAGATGGGGATGGTATAGATGTGTAGGTGAGATGCTCTGCAAGATGGGGATGGTATAGAGGTGTAGGTGAGATGCTCTGCAGAACTGTGGGATAGTATAGAGGTGTAGATGAGATGCTCTGCAAGATGGGGGATGGTATAGAGGTGTAGGTGAGATGCTCTGCAGAACTGGGGGATAGTATAGAGAAGTAGGTGAGATGCTCTGCAGAAAAGGGAACAGTATAGGTGTAGGTGACATGCTCTGCAGGGTAGGATAATAAAGAATTATAGGTGAGATGCTCTGCAGGGCAGGGGGATAGTATAGAGGTGTAGGAGAGATGCTCTGCAGAACAGGGAACAGTATAGGTGTAGGTGAGATGCTCTGCAGGGCAGGGGGATAGTATAGAGGTATAGGTCACATGGATGTCACACTGATGGTAGCTGATAAAAAAATGCATAATTGCATCACACTCGTACCACAGTCGCATGACCATACGGAAAGCACTCACGCGACTGTCAATCATCAAAATCCCTCTGATAATGCATACCTTAAGGCGGCATTCCACACAGCGATATTGCTAACGATATCTCTGCAATGCCACAGGTTTTGTGACGTTGCAGCGACCTCACTAGCGAAGTCGCTGCGAGTGACATGCCGCAGCAATCAACGATGAGCTCACTGATTGCTAGTCGCTGCGGATTGGCCGGGACCATTTTCCCATCGTTGGTCTCTCGCTGTCCAGCATCCATCGGCATGTGTGACAGGGGCAACGACCAGTGATCCTCATTCTGCGCCCGAGACGTTGAGCGATCCCAGTGAGCGTCAGGGGACGCAGCATCGGTATTTGGATCACCCAGTGTGACTGCAGACCAGCGATCACATAGCGATGTTACAGCGATCCCGGTCAGGTGGGATTGCTGGTGGGATCGTTGAAACATCACTATGTGTAACGGGGCCTTTAGTGTGCCTGTACCCTATAGGTGAGATGTTCTGCAGGCAGAAGAATGGTATAGAATTATAGGTGAGATGCTGTGCAGCAAAGAAGAATGTCAGCGGAAATTGCCCACTAGGATGATAATGTATGAGACCTGCAGTCCCATGTAACTCCACAGATAATCCAGTGATACTCCTGTGAGTACTGTACATATAGTAGTGATGGCTTCTCTGAATCTGCTACTGGTTCGGTTCTGCTGTTTTGGGCTGGTGGGAGGGAGGAGTAAGGCAGAATCACTGAGAGATGACAGCAGACTGGATCTATCTATTGCAGATAATGACTGACTGCTACAAACCACAGATCTTCAGCATTTCTGCACTAGGTCAACTGTAATTCACAAGATCATCACAGATCATGGGAATCCTCATCTTGCACCTCAGAGATCTGAAACTTTGTGATGTTGCAAATGGCAGTTTTCTGTGTGGGCAATTTTCCATGTGGGCAATTTTCCTGTGGGCAATTTTCCATGTGGGCAATTTTCCGTGTGGGCAATTTTCCACGTGGGCAATATTCCGTGTGGGCAATTTTCCATGTGGGCAATTTTCCGTGTGGGCATTTTTCTGTGTGGGCAATTTTCCGTGTGGGCAATTTTCTTGTGGGCATTTTTCCATGTGGGCAATTTTCCTGTGGGCAATTTTCCTGTGGGCAATTTTCCTGTGGGCATTTTTCAGGGAACCGTGTACATATGTATATTTGTGTGTATGTGTATTTGTGTATGTATCTGCATGTGTGTATGTGTATCTCTGTGTGTATGTGTATGTATGTGTGACTGTGTGTATGTAGGTGCATGTATATCTGTGTGTGTGTGTGTCCGCACCCACCAGTGCCAATGCCGCACATAGGATCCAGGAAACTCCAAGGTTCTGTGGCATGTGCAGAATCAGATGGGGTGTGGTGCCCTTTGTAGCCACCAGAGGGCACCTCACCTCATCTCCTCCTGCACAAGTCGCAGAGTCTTGGAGTTTCCTGGATGCTATGTGTGGCTGTTGGCAGTGCTGGGTGCAGCAGGTGTATGGGCATGTGTCGGTTGCGTGGTGGGCGTGCAACTGTGTTTGTAGCATTGGGGTCCTGCTGGGGGTACCCACAGCAGGCGCCATATTGGGACACCCATCACGTGGGTCTCCCTATATGAATTTCAGCATGCTTTTATTGGCACGGTGCCTTCTACAATATGGCCTCATCCATATGGAAGTTGATGACAGATGCCACTAGGTATGTGTTATAGTAGATAAATAGTTGAAACCAGAAGTTTACATACACTAAATTAAAAGATACATATGCATGTTTTTATTACTATCTGACATGAAGTATCATATGCAAATGTACAGTATATATGAAAAATATTTATTAGTGTAGTAACTGTGTTTGTTGTACTTTGAGGCCACCTACTGGCTATTGTTAAAATAGGTCAAGATTTGTTTTTCTACATAATTGCATAGATTTTCCCATAATGCCTCTCTCTTTGTAGCCCATCCTATCTTGTTCCCATCTTCCATCACTCCTTCCTTCTAGAGTCAGCACAATTTTGGTAATGCGTACATAGGGACTGGAAGCTGCATCCTCATTTTACCTCTATCCTCAAGGTTGAGTCATCTAATCAAGATACTGTAAATAAACCAATTAAAATACAACCATCTCATCATCCTTCCTGGACAGAATATGTGTGGCTAGGATTAACATGAGGCAAGAGGATAGTGAGTAAATTATCTACCACTGCTTGTACAAAGACTGTGCTCACATCCCTCAGAGACAACTCACACGTGTGAATCAGTTGGAGAAGAATATATATATATTTACATAATCGCCTTGTGGTTTCTGGTTCCGTCCAGATGTCTACCTATCCCACAATTCTGAGCACTTACCGGAAGTGATGGATCTCCGAATATAGCATTGGTTGCATTCCTGGCCATCACCTCTGCTGCATCCACCTCCGCAGCCCAATTCCCCCCGCCAGGTCCCCGCACCCTGCAGCCCTCCAACCTGTCACCGCTGCAGACTGAACTCAATTTGAAGCTGGAGGACCTGTGATGATGTCAGAGTCATGAGCGGAGTCACAGATCACATGATTCTGACATCATCAAGGGTACTGTTAGCATGGACCACACAAGGGAGCCAGCACAGAGGTAGCACAAGGAGGAAGAGAAATAGCACACACGGGGCAAAGGAGACAGCATACACAAGGGATCACAAAAGACAGCATACACAAGGGATCACAAAAGACAGCACGCATAAGGGGCAAAAGAGAAAGCACCGCACAAGGAGCAAAAGAGACAGCACACACAAGGGAGGAAAGAGACAGCGAACACAAGGAGGAAAGAGACAGCACACACAAGGGAAGAAAGATACAGCACACACAAGAGATCACAAAAGAGACAGCACACACAAAGGATCACAATACAGACAGCACAAGACAAGGGGCAAAAGAGATATCACAGCACAAGGAGCAAAAGAGACAGCACACACGGGGCAAAAGAGACAGTACACACAAGGGAGGAAAGAGACAGCAAACACAAGAGATCACAAAAAAATACAGCACAGCACAAGGGGCAAAAAAGACAACACAGCACAAAGAGCAAAAGAGACAGAATACACAGGGCGAAAGAGACAGTGCACACAAGAAAGGAAAGTGCACACACGGGGCAAAAGAGACAGTGTGACTCACCATTGCCAGATGCTCACGTCTCAGGCGATGCAGCACTTGTCGCGGTTACACGCCTGAGGCTGTGGGGCCCGGTGGTCAGATCAAAAGGGGATGAACGGATGGGGGATAATTCTTATTTGTCATGACGCCACCTGTGGGAGTCTGGTGATTGCACCAGTGCTGCTTGGGCCTCCAGGGGATGTACAGCAGCTTGATGGGATGCTCCCCACAGGATGAGCAGGGGTCCCCGGGGCCAGAGGCTGCACTTGATGGAGTGTGGCAGCTCAGTAGTTTCTGCATGCGCGGAGTTAGTAACAGTTCAAAGAAAAGTGCAGACACCCAATTCCTCTGTAACGGGTCTTTACTGTAACCGGTAAGATGGTAAAAGGTATACAGTCTTAGGTAACGGACCGGGTGAACCCAGCGATGATGGGTGTCAACTCAGAGCTCCGCGGTGTTCCTCCAATCCCTAACTTTTCTATGTTGGTTGCCGGTGTTGCCTTAGCGTACCAGGTCAGGGTACTTGGGAGACTTCTGAGCGGTACCTAGCTGAATTAGGCCGAAGGTCCTGTGTCCCAGTGGTGAGTCCCTGCTGGCAAGACAACTAAGTTGTGGCTGTGGTGAGTTGCCTCTTAGGAAACGATTCCTTCACCCTGGTTTGCTGAGCAGCGGTGGATGTCTGCTCGCCTTGGAACCAGTGATCCGGTGTTTTTTGGGCACTGGTATGTTTAAGCCCATTCGGTAGTTGCCCATATTCCGGTCTGTGTCACCGCTTGGTGGTGCCTGCCGGTAAGGGGTTTTCAGGGCTGCATGGCACTGTGCAGCGCCCTGCTTCTCCTACATTCCTCTCCTCCAGACGACTACTACTCCTCTCCACTACTTTCCCACACACACTACTCCTACACTTCTCCCACCAGGACCTGATTGGCCCTCTATTCTAGTGGTGCATGTAGGGTATGGAGCTCTGAGTTTAACCAGGTCATCACCGATAAATATATATATATATATATCACATCTACTGTTAGGGATGCAATACCTTCCTGTGACGCACTCGTTGAGGGGCGCCACAAGTGCACACAAGGGAGGAAAGAGACAGCACACACAAGGCATGAAAGAGACAGCACACAAAAGGGAGGAAAGAGACAGCACACACAAGGGAGGAAATAGACAGCACACACAAGGGGGAAAGAGACTGAGACAGCACTAATAAGGAGGAAAGAGACAGCACACATGCGAGGAAAGAGACAGCAGGCACAATGGGTGAAAGAAACAGTGCGCACAAAAGAGGAAAGAGAAAGCATGCAAAGGGAAAAAGATACAGCACGCAGGGGGAAAAGAGACAGGGCGCAAGGAGGAAAAGAGACAGCACGCAAGGGGGGAGAGAGAGAACACAAACAGGAGGAGAATGCAGAGGGGGAAGACAGCTCAAAGAAGAGAGCACATGGAGGAAGAAGATAGCACAGTGGGGAGACAGGTCAAACGAGAGAGTACAGAGGAAAGAAGACAGCACAGGGGAGAAAGAGAGCACACAGGGGAAGATGGCTACAGCCCCCATCGTGATGAAACCGCCCTCCCGATGCGATAGCATCGGGCCCACATCTAGTATATATACTTATACAGTCCTGAAGTCCCATCTGTCTTCCACGGTCGTAACAATGTCTGGCTATCACGCACTGCTGCAGCCATATTTGCACATTCAAGTGATGGGTGGGCACTCACTAGTGGTATTGGCCCCTCCCACAATACCTCCAGTGTTGCTGCCAACAACCTCACCCGAAGCCACGTAAAACCAACACCTGGAACTCACCGCTGCACAACCTCATGCACCGCTCATGCGGCTCACACCGCCCATCATAGTCATCTGTGAGACAGACTTACTCACTGTCAGACAGCTTACTGTGCATGCTCCTGCTGGGTGCATGCAGGCCCAGATAGTCATGCTGCTGCCATTTTTGATCACCCAAGTGGGTGTCCAAAGATGGTGGCAGCGTGATGCACAGGAGGGGAAGAGAGGAGGCACAGAGAGTGCACAAAATAGGCACAGAGAGTGCACAGGGAGGCACAGGGAGACACAGAGAGTGCACAGATGGCACACAGAGAGGCACAGAGAGCCCACAGGGGAGCACAGAGAGGAAATGGGGAGGCAGGGAAGGGGCACAGAGAGCACACAAAGCGCACACAGAAAATGCATAAGGGCAGAGAGAATTCACAGGAGAGCACAGAGAGCACACAGCGCAAAGAGGAGCACACAGAGGGAGCACAATGAGTGAACAGAGGGGGCACAGAGAATGCACAGGACCACAGAGAGCACACAGGGGACACTGGGAGTGCACAAGGAGAAGAGAGAATGCATAGGGTGTCCGAGAGAGCACACAGGTGGGGCAGATAGTGAAGGGTGTGCAAATGTGGCACCCACTGGTGGTTTTGGCACATTGTGCAGGACGGCCAGTGGTGTCGCAACCACCACCACCCAAAATCAATGCCACCAGAAAACTGCCACCATTAGCCGCCAACACTGACACATCACTGCCTGAGTAAAGGCCGCTTCACACACAAGGATATCATTCAAGATATTGTTCAAAAGTCACGTGAGAGAAATCTTTTAAATGATATCCTTTGCACATCCTTGCGTGTAAACATAAGATCTAGGATGAAAAGATCGTTGGATCGTTCATCCTAGATTTGAGATCCTGACCACAAATCTATCGTCTAATTAACTCTCAATTAACCTGCTACATCGTTCAGTGTGACAGCAAGATGAACGATATCATTGAAAAGTCTCCCTATTCCTGCTGCTGTCATGTTCTAAAATTTATTAAAACTCAAGTTTTCTAGAATAAAAAGAAAGTTATGATCACTGCTTGGTCCTGGGATAAATTCCTTGTGAACTTTGGACTGGAACAGCGCGATCCTGGAAGCCGTACTTCTCTCGTTTCTATATATGTGAAAATTTACTAAACAGCTTCCTGACTAGGGAGCTGTCCAGGGTATTAACGCTGAATGCGTTCAGCACCGGTCGCTCTCCAAGGTGCTGAGCGCTTTACCACTAATAGCTATGGCCGGCGCACCAGAGTTTCAATGTGTTCGGGCCATAGCTATTAGTGCTAAAGCGCTCAGCACCTTGGAGAGCGACGGGTGCTGAACAGCGTTAGTACCCTGGACAGCTCCCTACTCAGGAAGTTGTTTAGTAAATTTTCACGGCACACTGTCAAATGACAGGAGCTGCCGGCTTTTAATGCAGGATTATAGCAGAGCCGACATAGTGCGGCTTCTGCAAAGTGGCTGTTTTAACCCCTGAGCTGCCAATGTTTTGGGCTACATGGCTCCAGGGGAATGTGGCCACTCTCTGGGGCCATATAGCACAATAACAAAAAGTGAGGAGAACAGCGGCACTCAGGAGATCTTTTTTACATACCGGCTTTATTGTGCTTTTTCGTGTTACATCTTAGGTGCTGGGCAGGGAGGTGCAGGGGGAGCAACAGTCCGTTTCGCGGACTTCCGCTTCAACAGGCACAATAACATTAACCCATTAAACACCGGGTCAATAGCTGCTCATTCAGCACTGTGCCGACAGGTACCACAGAGCTGCAGGAGCGGCTTTACATGTAAACTAAATAACTGCATATTAAAATAAAAGATTAATGACTTTTGCATATAATAATGTGCCAGTGCTGCTGTCACAGCGCTGGCATATTATTGTACCGCCATTGCTCTGCTTTTTGGACATTAGACAGAACACTTTCTGTCCGACTTTGGAGAGGTGCCAAAGTTAACATCGTTAACGATATCCTTTTGTGTGATGACGCACGAATGATATATACTTATCGTTCGTACGATTTCAGACACGTGACGTTTCTAAGGATATCGTTAATTATATCCTTGTGTGTGAAGTGGCCTTTAATGTGCATGTGTACATCTGGTGACATGCACACTTACACAGGTGGCTGCCATCTTTGGACACCACAGGAATGAGTGTGAACAAGGGGATGAGACAAAGCACATGGGGTGAGTGCACAGGGGTCAGAGAGAGCACACAGGGGGCAGAGATAGAATACAGGGGGAGGGGACAAACACTCAGGGAGAGAGAGAGTGCACAGAGGGAGACAGCTCAAAGAAGACATCACAAGGGGGAGAAGGACCACATACAGGGGAGAGAGCACAGAAGGGATACAACAGCACAGGGGGGAGAGAGACTGCATAGAGGGGGGAGAGAACACAGGGAAAGACATAGATTGTAGTAAGCAGTGCAGGGCAGAGATAAAGAGTGCACAGGGGAGGCAGACAGCTGCTGCACAACACAGAATGGCCCTATCATGACCTCAATGCCTTCCCACTGCTATAGCATCAGGCACACAACTAGTATATATATATATATATATATATATATATATATATATATATATTTATATATATGTATTGAGAATTGACAGAAAGAAAAAGTAGTGCACATATGAAAAAGGTTGTGTCACACAGACTGGCGAGTGTCTGAATTAACCATGTAACAGTGGTGCATAAATTATTGGGTGTTCAGTGCACAATACTACATACAACAGAAGACCAGAGACACAATAACGATAGGCCCTCACAGAAGGAAATGGGGAAGGGGAAACCTCCTGAACTCTGAACTCATTTGAGGATGTACCCTGATCTCGCTGTTGGCCCTACAAGGGTTCTTTCACTCCATCACCAAGCAGGATACCTATTCACTCTCGGGCCCTGATCTCATTCTCACTAGTGAGATGGTCAGCATGAGTGCTAGTCCCACTGCTGCACTACTACTACATAAAAGAAAGGAAAGACAGATGGGGAAAACTCCAAAGAATATACTCCAACTTCACAGCTGCGGGCACACTCCTGGACAGCAGATGACTTAGTACCAGTAGTAGCTCCTTCCATCCAGGCGGCTTGAACAGAATGAATTTCTATCGCCAGCAATGTATGAAGAGTCATGTGACTATTTGAAGGAGATGGGAGTGGTCACAGAGGCACCTCAACAGAACTACCAAGGAGCTGCTAGAAGCAAAACTGAAATTAACCCATAGTGTGCCAAAAGAAATGAACTATGTTTAATGTCCAGAGTCTCTCAAGGCAAAAGGACTCTTAGCCCAAACTTGTCACCAGTCACAAAGGTAGGGGAGACCAGCGTGACTGTACCCCACTTTAACAAGGGGCCCCTGGACCCTCAAGACCAGATCTGTCTGGATAACACCTACTGAAGGAACACAATGAACTACCTGCTTTCACTTCTGATAACACCTGTCCCTCAAGGTTCTCACCTATGCACTAGATAAAGATGTAGCAAACTTTGTTTTTTGAGACACCACACATCTCTTGAGCCATAACCTGTAAAAAATCATGCATACTAAGTACTAGGGTAGTCCTGCGCTAAAGGCCAAATTATTAATAATGTCCTTTAATTGATACAAACAATCCTAGAGCCCAAAGCCCCAGCAGTTGCACCTGAACAGAACTACCAAGGAGATTCTATGAGCAAAACTGACATTAACCCATAACGTGCCAAAATAAATTAACTATGTTTAATATCTAGAGACGCCCAAACCAAAGAGATTCAGAGACCAAACTTGTCCCCATCCTCCAAGGAATGGGAAATCATCATGACAGAAGGGTACAAAAAGGCTTGGGAAGTCTTGAGACCAGCTGCAATTTATCAGTAATAAGAAAGCAATCCTGCTACTTAGTGAAAAATAATATCAGCTGTTTCAACTGATGACCTATAAAAAGGTTTCTCATTATTAAGGTACCACACAAAAAACATCTCAGGATTGGTAAAGTAAGTGAGCTGTCTGAATACCTTTGCAACCTTTTTGTTACAACACATACAGATGGCTTGGTTAAAAAAAAATTCTAAACTACTGAAGGTTCCAGTGTTTACTGCTGGGGCCATATTACAAAAGTGGAAAGAATATAATTTCATCATAAACTTATCATGGCAAGTGCTCATTGCAGACAGTGGAGTGAAAAAAATTATCATAAGAATTGTTAAAGAGCTAAGAACCACCTGTAGAGAGATACAAAAAAACCTTGGAATAAGCAGGTACAATTATTTCAAAGAAAAGTAATGCACGTAACTAAAGATGATCGAACACCTGTTTGTTCAAATTTGTCTACACCTTTAAAGGTGTACAAAAGCTGCCAAACAGACTCCCACTCACTCACTTAATTCCGGTCTTGCCTATTAAGCTTTCTGCATATTCACTTCACTGACTCCACAACAGCCAATCACAGACGCTCATGCTCTGTGACAGCGTCTGTGATTGGCTGTTGCAATTTGACTGCATTTCCAAAATATGGATGGTGTCTGTGCTTGGCTGTCATACACATTATTGTATGGCAACCAACCTGACATCATAGGGTGTAAAATAAATAACAAATGGGAAAAAATGTGTATCTTTCCATCTCAGCACAAATAAAGTGGACAGCTTAGATCTGCCACCCTCAGCTGCTTATTTTTACCTTGGCTGGCAAAAAAAATAGACCTAGGGCTCCGACCTATTTTTAATTGCCTGCCAAGGTAAAACTAGGCAGCTGGGCGTTGGTATTCTCAGTGGGATGAGGGCCCATGATTTTAGGCCCCCTCCACACTAATGAATAGCAGCCCGCAGCAGCCCCTGAAAATTGGGCAATTATCGTAGTGCCACTTCCTGGTGTTTTACCCAGCTCATTCAGCAGTCCTGGTGGCAGTGACACACTGGGTAATCACGGATTAATGTCAGATTTGTATTGCTAGCTGCCATTAAGCCTGACATTTTTAATGTCGGGCCAAGTTATATAGTAAAGAAAACACAACACAGAAAGAAAACATTTATATTAGAAACTAGCTGTAGTACCCGGCTACGCCCGGGTTAATAAATAACTGATGTTAGCTATAACAAAATAAAATTTGAATATGTCATATTAATGACCTGTAAGAAAATAGAAGCTGAGCTGTGATTGGTTGCTATAGGCAGCCTAATAAATCTCCAGCCAACAGTAAACCCACCCCCTGGCCGGGCAGTATATGTTGGAAATTAAAGATAGCACACGTATGAGGCGAGTTGTGTGAGGTGATTTGTGCACATCTATGTCTGTCTGTGTGGTGTCTGTGCCCCTGGAGTGTGTGTATGTGTGTGTCCCTGTGGGGGGGTCTGTGTGGTGTGTGTGTCTCTTTGTGGTGTGTGTGTGTGTCCCTGTGGGGTGAGTGCATGTGTCCCTATAGGGTGGCTATGTGTGTGTGTCCCTGTGGGGGGGTCTTTGTGGTGTGTGTGTCTGTGTTGTGTGTGTCTCTTTGCGGTGTGTGTGTGTGTCGCTGTGGGGTGAGTACATGTGTCCCTATAGGGTGTGTATGTGTGTGTGTCCCTGTGGGGGGTCTGTGTGGTGTGTGTCTGTGTTGTGTGTGTCTCTTTGTGGTGTGTGTGTGCGTCCCTGAGGGGTGAGTGCATGTGTCGCTATAGGGTGTGTGTGTGTGTCCCTGTGGGGGTGTGTCTCTGTGTTATTTGTGTCTCTTTGTGGTGTGTGTGTGTTTGTTTGGGTGCGTGGTGAGTATCCAATGTTGGGGCTGCACCTTAGCGACTATACACTTGCTGTTACTCTTTGCGTGCTTGTGGTGTGTATACATGTCCCTGTGCGTGATGAATATCTCATGTTGGGGCCCCAACTTAGTGACTATATGCTGGTATGTGCGGTTAGTTTTTGGCGCTATCATTAAGCCCATCTCATTCACAACTGTCAATGGTAACTGTCACTTTTTCCCCATTATGTAGATAGGGGAAAAATTGTTTGGTGAATTGGAATGCGCGGGGTTAAAATTTTGCCTCACAACATAGCTTATGACGCTCTTGGGGTCCAGACATGTGACTGTGCAAAATTTTGTGGCTATAGCTGACAGCTGTCGATTTTCCCCCAACAATTTTCCATTCACTTTTTCCCCATTATGTAGATAGGTGCAAAATTGTTTGGTGAACTGGAACGCGCAGGGTTAAAATTTCACCTCACAACATAGCCTATGACGCTCTCGGGGTCCAGATGTGTGACTGTGCAAAACTTTGTGGCTGTAGTTGCGACGGTGCAGATGCCAATCACGGATATACATACATACACACACACAAACACATAACACACATTCAGCTTTATATATTAGATGAAAACTAAAAGACATTTAGGGACTCCATTTTTATTAACTCTTCATTCATCATGCCCTCTACAATCCTTTGCGACATCTTCATGAATGGAAGCTGCGATGAATACAACATCCTCATCACATGCTCCAGTCACTAAGTGAACCAGCCGAGAGCTCTGGTCCGGATGTGTGGTGACTCACTGAGGTCACTAGAGGTCACTGTTCAGGTAAAGATAGTGGCCACTAATTATAGCAGCACCATGCTTACCTGATCAGTAACCTCAGGTAACCTCAGAGTGTCACTGCACATTCTGACCGGAGCTTGCTAGAGTGATGTGTGTAGTCAACTGATCTGGTCATCATAGTAGCAAAGTAGGTGACCAGATCAGCTGACGCGATTGCCATAGCAATCGTATCATGATCAGCTGATGTGATCAGCCAGCCAAGGTAAAAATAGGCGGCTGGGGGTGGCAGCTCGCAGCTGTCCGCATTGTGTGTGCTGGTACTGAAAAATACAGCAAAGCCCTATGCATTGGCTGTTGCTGGCCAGAAGGTAAAAAAGTTTAATGGGCAGGACAGGAGAGTGGACAAGCAAAACGCTCACGTTCGAGGGGCCTAATTGACATTGCCAAATTTGGTCCAGATGTGAAATTGGTGAACATGTGTTAGGTCTCCTGGTACCGCTCCCTAGCTCCCCTTCCCTGGCTCTGCATCCTCTGCTGCTCTGCCGGTTGGGGATCCAGCATCCAGACATGCTGTGTCTCAAAGCCATCGCTGGGTCCGCATCCTTCCTGCCGCTGACCGGGTTCACGCACCAACACACTTCAATGGACGGTGTAATGAGCGGCTCTCTGGGCGTGGCCGTGCTCATCCCCTGTGAATCTAGGAGTCGGCATGGCTCAGCCTGACACTCCCCGTGGCCAATAGCTGTCCATCCTCCAGTATATTAGGCCACCTCCACTGCTGGGAGGTGCCTGATTATTGTGTTAGTAATAGTGATGGGCGAATCCTAAATTACTCGGAATCGCTTGACTCTAGCGAGTCCGAGCCCAGGACTCGCTACTCGTTGCGAGTCTAGCGAGTCCAATGTTAATGAATGGGGAAGCGAGTAATAGCGAGTAGTGTGAGATTTACAACTCGCAGATGTGTCTCGGAAGCTTCAGCCTGAAGCAATCCTAGTTTTGTCATTTATTTGCATTGCTCGTTTACTTTGTAAGTAATCGCTGACTCGCACAGATAAGAGTCCTGTCTCCTCTGTGCTGGCTGCCAGCTCCAGGGTCCTAGAGCCCGCCTGCTGCCTGATGTAGCAGTGCTGAGATTGTTCTCAGTCTGCTCAATCCCTGTGTACAGACATGAATGTCTGTGCACAGAGATGATGTAGCAGAGCTGAGATTGTTCTCAGTCTGCTCATTCCCTGTGCATAGAGATCTATATCTATACACAGGGATGTAGCAGAGAGGACATCGCGTTTTGGACTGCGTCGGACGGAAGAGGATTTTTTTAATTAAAGATGGAGTCCCTAATGGCTTTTTTTTTTATTTCTAATAAAAAATTTTCTTTGTGTTGTGTTTTTTTTAAAACAATTTAATAGAAATTCATGGCGGTCATGTCTAATATTGGCGTGACCACCATAAATTTCGGGCTTAGGGCCAGCTGATAATTCAAAGCTGGTATTAACCCCTTTATTACTCAGCGTGCTACCGCCACCAGGGCCGCTGGAAGAGCGGGGTTCAGCGCCAGAGGATGGCGCTTCAATGAACGCGCCATCTTCTGGGGCGGCTGCGGGCTGCAATTTGCAGCGGGGGGTGCCCAGAAAGCTTGGGCATCCCTGCGCTGCGGATTCCAGCCCCCAGCTGCTTAGCTGTACCTGGCTAGACATAGAAATTGCGCGGAGCCCCACGCATTTTTTTTAAATTATTTCATGAAATTCTGAGATTCTGACTCTGACTCCGAGACTCTGACTCTGAGACTCTGACTCTGAAATTCATTAAATAATTTTTAAAAAATGCGTGGGGCTCCGCGCAATTTCTATGTCTAGCCAGGTACAGCTAAGCAGCTGAGGGCTGGAATCCGCAGCGCAGGGATGCCCAAGCTTTCTGGGCACCCCCCGCTGCAAATTGCAGCCCGCAGCCGCCCCAGAAGATGGCGCGTTCATTGAAGCGCCATCCTCTGGCGCTGAACCCCGCTCTTCCAGCGGCCCTGGTGGCGGTAGCACGCTGGGTAATAAAGGGGTTAATACCAGCTTTGTTATACAAGCTGGTATTAAGCCCGAGATTCTTAATGTCAGGCCACGTTTGACCCAGCCACTAAGAATCTCCAATAAAGGGTTAAAAAAACACAGAGAAAATTTTTTATTTGAAATAAAAAAAAAAGCCATTAGGGACTCCATCTTTAATTAAAAAAATCCTCTTCCGTCCGACGTAGTCCAAAACGCGATGTCCTCTCTGCTACATGCACAGGGAATGAGCAGACTGAGAATAATCTCAGCACTGCTACATAATGTCTGTGAGCAAGCGGGCTCTAGGACCCTGGAGCTGCACAGAGAAGACAGCTGGACTCGGCTCGCAAAGAAACAGCAGTTACTTTGCGAGTCTCCCTGCTATCACTGGCACAGTAGCCAGTGATGACTCGCAGGAGTCTAATGCAAACAATGGCAATCCTAGTTTTGTCAGCGTTTCTGACAAAACTAGGATTGATATTGATTTGCATTGGACTCGTGCGAGTCATCACTGGGAAACTCGCCGAGTACCGAGTCCTGCGAGTCCCTTACTACTCGCCGAGTAACGAGTCCTAGCGAGTAGATTCGCCCATCCCTAGTTAGTAAGCTTCTGCTTCTCTGGCTGTTAGTCAGGCCCACCTCTTGCTCTCCTCCGGTGGAACCCGTTACAGATCTTCTAGCTCTGGGCTCTGGTGCCTCAGATCCTTCTTTGCCTTACCGTAGTATAGGCTAACCCTACGAGCCGCCCCCTTGGTACTAGCAACTGTGGCATTTAGACCCCTTGGGCTTGCCTCTGACAATCCTTGTATAGGAGTTGGATAAAGTAGGACCTGCTCACACAGGGGAGTTCGGTGCCATGACCCAGTGGGTGCTCTCTAGGGTGCCTCTCCCCAGAAGCGTGACAACATGTTCGAGCAACGTTCACTCATATTGACACTTAAAGGGAAACTGTCACCCCCTTTCGGCATTTTAAACTGTGCCGACCAGCATTGATATAATGTAAGTGGGGTTATTGTAACCTCTCTATGTGCCCACACATGCCCCTCATACCTGAAAAATCAACTTTTATTCTCTGTTGCCCTGCTTCCTATTAGGTCCAGGAGGTATACTCTCTGGTTTTGGTGGATTAGGTCTGAAAATTCCCGCTCTTCCTGTGGACAGCACGCTGAGTGACAGGCGCCTGCGCAGTGGAGCAGGTCACCGTCTCTTCCATTGAAGCTAGTGCCGAGTTCTGGCAAGATTTGTAAAGTTTCATGAAACTTCTGCACTTCAATGGAGGAGCATGGTGACCCGCACCACTGCACAGGAGCGAGTGCGCCTGTCAGTCAGCGCACCGTCCCCAGGAGGAGCAGGAATTTTCAAATTGCAAGGTGGGTTTTGCTGGCAAGGGGTAGCGAGCACCTTATACACCAGGACCAGAGAGCATACTTCCGGACCTAATAGGATGCAGGGTGATAGAGAATAAAAGTTGATTTCTCAGGTACGAGGGGGACATCTGGGCACATAGCGGGGTTACAAGAACCCCATTTACATTATGTTAATGCTGGTGGGAACAGTTTAAATTGTCCAAAGGGGGTGACAGGTTCCCTTTAACCTGCATGTCCTGTGTGCACACATGCAAGACTTTATTGTGATGTTCAGTCATATTTAAAGTTTGCTCAACAACATTTTGATAAGTCTGTCAAATTATAGTAGTATAATGTATAGTCTGGTCAAATGAGAACAACATCAAACTCTTAGGATGCTATAATAATACAAAAAATGTTTGGAGGCCAAAAAGACACTGCATATCACCCCCAAAACACTACATCAATAGTTAAGTTTGGATGGGGGAACATCATGGTGTGGGTCTGATTTTCATCACACTGCAATGGCAAACCTCATGTAATTGAAGGAAGTAAGAATGGCAAATGTAGCAAGACAGACTTGATAAAAATCTGCTGTCATCTACCAGGATGATGAAGATGAAATATTACAGCAAGACAATGATCCCAAACACACAGTCAAGTTATTTTTCTTTTAGATAAAATAAAGCTACAGTACTAGAAAGGACCAGCCAACCACCTGACCTGAATCCAATAAAAAAATTATGTAAGGAGCTAAAGTTCATCATAGGAGCCCACAGGACTTTCAGGATTTAAAGAGTGTTTGTTTGGAAGAATGGACCAAAATCACACCTGAGCCATGCATGCATAGTTTTCCATACAGTAGGTATCTTTAATATGTCATCACCAACAAACAGCTTTTACGAAGTTTTAAGTACATTTCAGTAAGAGTGTTCTCTACTTTTTCCCTGTGACATTTCTCATTTTTACACATCGCAAAATGTATGGCCATCTATGATTTGATTTCTATGCCTGTGAATTTTGGATGGGTTTTTACTGACATATGGTGAGAAATGTGTGTCAATAGAACCATTAGAAATATATTTATTTAGAAAATGTGTGATTTTTTTTCTTGCTGCATTACTGCTTAAACTTGTGACACTGATAATACCTCCCACTCTCCTCATTGAGTGTGGAACATGTAAGATAAAGGAGGGAACGTTTTGGGTGGCATTTTGAATGTCTGTGGTAGGCCACAGAAATGCATGGTGGATCATGCAGTAATATAACATAGAAATCCTGAAAATAGGAACTTATAGATCTATCCATAAGAGCTGCAGCAAGCAATGAGCAAGTGCTGCTAAAAGTGCACTTCCTCAAGATGCCTGGATCATCACTGTAATAAGCCCTGTACTTTGTGTAACCCCTATCTCATTTTAGATTGTTAGCTCTTTTGAGCAGGGATACCTTTATTTTTGCTTTATAGTATTGTACTTTTTACATTAATTCTATGCTTATTGTATTGTGTCTAATTACTGTACTGTATTTTTTACATTGTTTCTCTGCTTCAATTGTACTTTTTACATTGAGTCTCTGCTTAGTGTATTGTTTGTTTTAGTGGTAAAAGGAAAAGGCGGCGCTCACCATGCGTGGAATCTTGTACTTTATTGCATCAGGTGGGGAGGGGTGCAGGAGGCGCCCCCTCCCCACCTGATGAGTGCCGCCTTTTCCTTTTACTACTGAACGATATGAACTTTTTCACAAGGCGCAGCAACGCCAGCACCAGGGTTTAAATGGAATCTCAGGGTCTATACGTGCTGTAACCACCGCCTAAATCCTGGAGGTGCCCGATTACTTTTTTCTCCATTACTGATTTATTATTGTATGTTTTACATTGATTCTCTACTTTAATTACCTACTGTATACGAACCACTGTATTGTAAATCAGTGCGGAATATGTTTGTGCTATATAAATAAAGATTTTTATTATTATTATTATTATTATTATTACTACTAAAAGCATAATAAAAGGTAAACCTTTTTAAGCTAGAATGGTTTAAATGGACGTATTTTGCAGTTTTCATCTGAACAAGAAAGCCCAGACTGACCATGTGTCTCCCGTCTAAACTTACAAGCCACAAGAGCATCTATGAAGCTGTGCGGGGAAATCCATGATAAGACAATGGATTGTGATACAAATCCATAAATAAGCTTATATATCCAGATTAACGTGTATAAATGTAATATATATACATCCTAGTGAAACACTTTTTACTAATATCTATTACCCTGCGGATTATTCTAGTGCATTAAACTTAATTCAGTATTATTAAAATAAGAGTAAATGAATCAGCAAATGTTACTGAAATGTTTTCCCGAGTGAGTCATCTTGTGTCATTAATTCCACCCTCCCTCTCCTGTTCACACAAATGAGATTTTTTAGCTTTTTTTCAATATTTTTCTTAAAGAGCAAAAGCATAAACTGTTTGATAATGCATGCAAAAAGGACTTCATTTTATTTTCTGCAATAAAAGTGTTATTACAGCTAATAAGCACAAGGAATTTTATAATGTTTTTCCACTAATGAGCTCCAGGCATTTGACCATATTAACTGTGCCGTTTCATTTATGTACAAGCAGAGAAGGAATGAACAAATGTTGTTAATCTTGCTCTTGTTTATAATAGTTTAGGACCTTTGTTGTTCTTTTCAAGTGTTGTAAGTACCTAGTCTCAATAAACATTT
This sequence comes from Allobates femoralis, assembly GCA_033576535.1. Taxonomy (NCBI): domain Eukaryota; kingdom Metazoa; phylum Chordata; class Amphibia; order Anura; family Aromobatidae; genus Allobates; species Allobates femoralis. The sequence continues at coordinate 138,990,957 of JARQOC010000003.1, forward strand.
ACTTCTGGTTTTTCTGAAACTTTATTGGAGAGGAAAACAGTTTTTTTTTAATCAAGCTTAGGTTAAGAAAGTATTGAGATTTCATCCTCCATGTCATGTAATTTTGTACGAAGAATATGATGAACCAAAAAATTATTGTACCGTCGATAAGCAAGTGCTAAGTCATGACAATCTAAAATGTAGGTGCTTTTATTATTAATATTACAAGGAATCAACAGTTCATATTCCAATTCTCTTCTTTAACGTCTCTGAAAAATAATTATTCATGAACAGAAAACTTATGAAAAATTGTCAGCCAATCTATAGGTTAGGACAGTAAAAAGAGAATGTACTTATATTCCCACATACAGTCATGTCCAAAAGTGTTGGCACCCTTGAAACTGTTCCAGAAATAAAGTTTTTCTTCCAGAAAATTATTGTAATTTCACGTTTTGTCATACACATGTTTATTTCCTTTTTTTTGTATTGGAATATACACACATAATTTCACACAAAACTCCCAAAATGGGCCGAACAAAATTGTTGGCACTCTCAACCTAATATTTAGTTGCAAACCTTTAAGGTACCGTCACACGTAGCAAAGTCGCCGCCATATGGCTGGCAATTTGACGTGAGCTTGCACGTTCCGGGCACTTTTTTGCACATCGCAGTCACCCTGTCACACACAGAGATCTCTCGTGCGATGTTCAGCTATCCTGCGTTCCAGAAATTGCCTGGCGCAGACTGGACGCAAATTCACTTTCCTGCCTCACCGCCAAATCGCCGAGTCACACGCCACCACTGCATCTGCGATGTGGGCGTAGAGTGTGAGCGCGGCGAGGAGACAGACGTGTCAGAGTGTTGTACACTGCGCCCCTACCACTCCGTTTGGCCAACACAACTGCGTCGCCATTGGTCAGCTTTTGTCAGGAAGTCTGCCCACTACATGACGCATTTGTCCTTTCTACTATATCACGATTCAAATATGGCGCCTTAGCCATGGTCCGCCAATGGGAACGCAGGAGTGACCACCAATCACGGCAGACGGGGCGCGCCAAACAGAACACTCAGGCACACCTCTGCAATTGCTTCCAGATGGCCTGAGTTCGCTTTCTACATCGCTATCGCCCAGTCACACGCCATGTTACGCAGAAATCGCCTGGTGGAAATCGCCTGATTTCTCAGCAGAGCAGGGTGATCAGGTGACGCACCACCTGCGATTTCTCGCCATAAAATCACCTGTCTCATGCCACTACGCACAGGCGATGGGGTTTCCACATCGCTGAAATACACAAATTTACGGCAATATGGAAGCCATATTGCCACGTGTGACGGTACCTTTAGAAATAAACAACTGCAATCAATCACTTCCTATAACCATCAGGAAACTGTTTAAACCTCTAAATTGAAATTTTCGACCTCTCATATTTTTTAAACTTCTCCAAGTGTCTCATATTTGAAGGGTACCTTCTCCCAACTGCAATTTTAAAATCTCTGTTCAATTATTTAATGTGATTTAGATCCAGACTCTTTGATGAAACTTAAGAACTCGCCACTGCTTTGTTAACATCCACTTATGGGTGCTTCTTGATGTATGTTTGGAGTCATTGTCTTTCTGGACTATCTATGACTAGGGATGAGAGAGTACTGAAATATTCAGATTTGCTGGAATCGTAACAAGTAGGTTCTAATACTCACTTATTCGTTACGAGTAGCGAGCACAATGCAAAGCAATGGGAAATACGAGTACTATTCTGCTGGACCCTACAGAGGTCTGGGGGCCTAAGGAAAAGGCTGAAATGATTGCATGATAGTTTAAAAGCTGGGTGGTAGAAATACGGACGGCTTTTTTAAAAGATCTGCTGATCAGATGTTCGTTTAAAATACCTGGCCGGCTTTTTACTGCCCAGCTTTTAAGGCAGAGTATCCTCTCTCTGTTCCCCCTTTAATACAAGCTCCTGTCCCACACAAGCTATTTCCTTCTGGATTCTCAAAGTGGGAATTTATATACAACTAGGGATGGGCGAAACTACTCGCTAGGACTCGTTACTCCGCGAGTAGTAAGGGACTCGCAGGACTCGGTACTCAGCGAGTTTCCCAGCGTTTACTCGCACGAGTCCAATGCAAATCATTGGCAAACGCTGACAAAACTAGGATTGCCATTGTTTGCATTAGACTCGGCTACTGTGCCAGTGGTAGCAGGGAAACTCGCAAAGTAACTGCTGTTACTTTGCGAGCCGAGTCCAGCTGTCTTCTCTGTGCAGCTCCAGGGTCCTAGAGCCCGCCTGCTCACAGAGATGATGTAGCAGTGCTTAGATTGTTCTCAGTCTGCTCATTCCCTGTGCATAGACATCTATATCTATGGACAGGGGATGTAGCAGAGAGGACATCGCGTTTTGGACTACGTCGGATGGAAGAGGATTTTTTAAATTAAAGATGGAGTCCCTAATGGCTTTTTTTTTTATTTCAAATAAAAAATTTTCTCTGTGTTGTGTTTTTTTAACCCTTTATTGGAGATTCTTAGTGGCTGGGTCAAACATGGCCTGACATTAAGAATCTCGGGCTTAATACCAGCTTGTATAACAAAGCTGGTATTAACCCCTTTATTACCCAGCGTGCCACCGCCACCAGGGCCGCTGGAAGAGCAGAGTTCAGCGCCAGAGGATGGCGCTTCAATGAACGTGCCATCTTCTGGGGCGGCTGCGGGCTGCAATTTGCAGCGGGGGGTGCCCAGAAAGCTTGGGCATCCCTGCGCTGCGGATTCCAGCCCCAGCTGCTTAGCTGTACCTGGCTAGACATAGAAATTGCGCGGAGCCCCACGCATTTTTTTTTTATTATTTCATGAATTTCAGAGTCAGAGTCTCAGAGTCTCAGAGTCTCAGAGTCTCAGAGTCAGAGTCTCAGAGAGTCAGAGTCAGAGTCAGAATCTCAGAGAGTCAGAGTCAGAGTCAGAATCTCAGAGAGTCAGAGTCAGAGTCAGAATCTCAGAGAGTCAGAGTCAGAGTCAGAATCTCAGAGAGTCAGAGTCAGAATCTCAGAGAGTCAGAGTCAGAATCTCAGAGTCTCAGAGTCAGAGTCAGAATCTCAGAGTCTCAGAGTCAGAATCTCAGAGAGTCAGAGTCAGAGTCAGAATCTCAGAGTCTCAGAGTCTCAGAGTCAGAGTCTCAGAGAGTCAGAGTCAGAATCTCAGAGAGTCAGAGTCAGAGTCAGAATCTCAGAGAGTCAGAGTCAGAGTCAGAATCTCAGAGAGTCAGAGTCAGAATCTCAGAGAGTCAGAGTCAGAGTCAGAATCTCAGAGAGTCAGAGTCAGAATCTCAGAGAGTCTGAGTCAGAGTCAGAATCTCAGAGTCTCAGAGTCAGAGTCAGAATCTCAGAGTCTCAGAGTCAGAATCTCAGAGAGTCAGAGTCAGAATCTCAGAGAGTCAGAGTCAGAATCTCAGAGAGTCAGAGTCAGAATCTCAGAGAGTCAGAGTCAGAATCTCAGAGAGCCAGAGTCAGAATCTCAGAGAGTCAGAGTCAGAATCTCAGAGAGTCAGAGTCAGAATCTCAGAGAGTCAGAGTCAGAATCTCAGAGTCTCAGAGAGTCAGAGTCAGAGTCAGAATCTCAGAGTCTCAGAGAGTCAGAGTCAGAATCTCAGAATCTCAGAGTCTCAGAATCTCAGAGTCTCAGAATCTCAGAGTCTCAGAGTCAGAGTCAGAATCTCAGAGAGTCAGAGTCAGAATCTCAGAGAGTCAGAGTCAGAATCTCAGAGAGTCAGAGTCAGAATCTCAGAATCTCAGAGTCTCAGAATCTCAGAGTCTCAGAGTCTCAGAGAGTCAGAGTCAGAGTCAGAATCTCAGAGAGTCAGAGTCAGAGTCAGAATCTCAGAGAGTCAGAGTCAGAATCTCAGAGAGTCAGAGTCAGAGTCAGAATCTCAGAATTTCATGAAATAATTAAAAAAAAATGCGTGGGGCTCCGCGCAATTTCTATGTCTAGCCAGGTACAGCTAAGCAGCTGGGGGCTGGAATCCGCAGCGCAGGGATGCCCAAGCTTTCTGGGCACCCCCCGCTGCAAATTGCAGCCCGCAGCCGCCCCAGAAGATGGCGCGTTCATTGAAGCGCCATCCTCTGGCGCTGAACCCCGCTCTTCCAGCGGCCCTGGTGGCGGTGGCACGCTGGCTAATAAAGAGGTTAGGGCCAGCTTTGTATTATCAGCTGGCCCTAAGCCCGAAATTTATGGCGGTCACGCCAATATTAGACATGACCGCCATGAATTTCTATTAAATTGTTTTAAAAAAAACACAACACAGAGAAATTTTTTTATTAGAAATAAAAAAAAAAGCCATTAGGGACTCCATCTTTAATTAAAAAAATCCTCTTCCGTCCGACGCAGTCCAAAACGCGATGTCCTCTCTGCTCATCCCTGTGCATAGATATAGATGTCTATGCACAGGGAATGAGCAGACTGAGAACAATCTCAGCTCTGCTACATCATCTCTGTGCACAGACATTCATGTCTGTACACAGGGAATGAGCAGACTGAGAACAATCTCAGCTCTGCTACATCATCTCTGTGCACAGACATTCATGTCTGTACAGAGGGAATGAGCAGACTGAGAACAATCTCAGCACTGCTACATCAGGCAGCAGGCGGGCTCTAGGACCCTGGAGCTGCGGCAGCCAGCACACTGAGCAGACAGGACTCTTATCTGTGCGAGTTTCCCAGCGATTACAGTTGCAAAGTAAACGAGTGCAATGCAAATAAATGACAAAACTAGGATTGCTTCAGGCTGAAGCTTCCGAGACACATCTGCGATTTGTAAATCTCACACTACTCGCTATTACTCGCTTCCCCATTCATTAACATTGGACTCGCTAGACTCGCAACGAGTAGCGAGTCCTGTGCTCGGACTCGCTAGAGTCAAGCGATTCCGAGTAATTTAAGATTCGCCCATCCCTATATACAACTGCCAACAAGCTGGACAGAGAAAACTTGTGCGCATTAGATACCGAGGACCACTGTTCAATGACACTCGATGTCTTTATTTAATCACAGGAACATTCAGACTTTACCAAAGTCAAAGTGTTCATCCTGGATATTAAAGACAATCTGCCCTATTTCTCCGAGTCCATCTTCACAATCTCCATTCCCGGGGACACCTTTATTGCAACCGTGTTTGTCATTGGCCAACGGAATAAAAACTTGGATATAGGTCACAATCCTGACCTGTCCTACCAGCTCATCTGCCCTGATAATGTTTTCACTCTCCAGGAATATGTGCACTTTTTGACATTAATCGTTCTCAGCCCGGCTTTTTACCACCTGGCTTTTAAACAATCATTCATCCATTTCAGCCTTTTCCTCAGGCCCCCAGACTGCTGTGTAGTGTCCAGCAGAATAGTACTCACATTTCCCATTGACATGAATTTTACTCACTACTGGTAACGAGTAAACTTGCCGAGTAACGAGTATAAGGAATACCGCACTATTCTGCGAGTAGCAAATAGTAGCGAGTATACTCGGTCATCCCTATCTAAGACCTAGAAAGCATAATCAGCTTTCAGACACAGGGCACTCTATTGCTACCCAAAATCCTCTGGTAATTTTTAGATTCCATGATGCCTGCACAAAGTGAAGGTATCTAATGTCAAAACCAGCAAAACAACCAAAAAAGATAAATTTAAGGTCCATCTTATCCAGTGTTGGTCTCCCCACTCTATGTAGCACGGAAACCAGTCACGTCATGGCCAAAATATCCAAATAAGCAAAGAGATCCAGCGTAAAGATAAGAGTTTTTCTTTATTTTCAGTTGTGCATGTGCATTTCAACATAGACAGCATCCACATGACCAGTGTAATCAATGCATTTCAGGTGTGGCACCCTGTCTAGGTTGGAATTCAACTGCACAACTGAAAATAAAGTCGAACTCTTGTGCTTCAACTGGATCTATTTGCCTTCTTGAACTCCAAAATATCCTCAAGCCTCCACCATATTTGACAGTCGGTATTGTGTTCTTTTCTTTGTAGACCTCTTACCATTTTCAGAAAACAGTAGGATGATGTGCTCTATATTGGTTTCATCTATCTAAAAGACGCTTCCAAGAAGTATTTTGGTTTACTCATGTACATTTTGTCAAGCTGCAGTCTAGCTTTTAAATGTCTCTTTCAGCAGTGGGGTCCTCCAGGGTCTTCTGCCATAGTGTTTCTTATAATTCATACAGTGACGTATCTTTTGCACTGATACTAATGCTGACCTTATGCTTGCAGGACCACTTGAATTTGTTTGAAACTTAACTGAGGTTAGGGTCGCACATAGCAATCCAGTTTTCTGCCTTTTCCAAAACCTGATTGCGTTTTTGGAAAATGCCATTTTGCATCTAAAAAAATGCTGTATTAACGCATGCATTAACACATGGTACCTATATGTACCATGCATTAACGGATGCGTTTCCCATAGGACCCCATGTTAAAAAGTGATGCATTTTTTACTGCACCCAAAAACACTGCTAGCAGCGTTTTTGGTGCCCGTTACAACAACACATAGCATTTTTTTAGGCTACCTTCACATTACGATTTTTAGGGAGCCGATGCTGTCCATATAAATCGGACAGCATCGGCTCCCTTCTGATGCCTGGAATCGGGTTCCAAATAGGCACCCGATTCCGGCATAAAATCGGTGCCTCCGGGCTGAAAAAAATAAAAAATAAAAAGTTTATTCTCACCTCCCCCCGAGCCTCCGCCGTCTTCCTGGAGGTTCCCGGTGGCTCCCGCAGGCTCCCTATGTCTGCAGAGGTCTTCCTCTGCTGTTCAGGACCTGCGGTGATGTCACAGTCACGTGACCGCGGGTTCACCATGGTAACCCGCGGTCACATGACTGTGACATCACCGCAGGTACTGAACAGCAGAAGAAGACCTCTGCTGACACCGGGAGCCTGCGGGAGCCACCGGAAACCTCCAGGAAGACGGCGGGGGCTCGGGGGGAGGTGAGAATAAACTTTTTTTTTTTTAACCCTTGTGCTCCCAGTTAGGAGCAGTTTTACTGTACTGAGCATGCTCAGTACAGTAAAATGGGGTCCGAGGAGACATCAGATGTTTCCTCGGACCCTTCTCCATAGGGCCCCATGTTATAGGGATCGGGTCAGATCGGATGTGCACTAAATGGCATCCGATTTGGTCCGATCCGATTCTGTCCGATTTTATTATCGGTGCAAAAATCGGTGCAGGCGCCGATTTTTGCACCGATAATAAAATCGGACAGAATCGGATCGGACCAAATCGGATGGCATTTAGTGCACATCCGATTCGGTCCGATGCCCATAGGGCTGCATGGGGCCAAATTCGGATCCGATGCTGTCCGATTTTGATCGGACAGCATCAGATCTGAAAAATCAGTAATGTGAAACCAGCCTTAGTGCACTTTAGATAATGCGTTTTTTGCATTGCAACCTATGGATCCATTAACAGATCCGTTTTTCAACAAATCTAAATTGAAAAATGGATGCTTTTAGTGGATCCAAAGCTTATGTGTTACCCTGACCTGAGGCTGCTTATCTACCTCCAGTACTGTCCTGCATTGCACTCTTTCATCCATTTTTCTCTGCTGTCCATGTCCAGGGAGATCAGCTGCAGTGATATGGCTTGTAAACTACTTGTTTATGTAATGCATCATGGGGAAAGACACTTAAAGGTCTTTGGAGATGGACTTGTATCTTTGAGAATATTGATATTTTTAAACAATTTTCGTTCTCAAGTCCTCATACAGTTTTCTTCACTTTATGTTCTAAATGATTAGAAGTGGCACAATGCAAAGACTGACACAAAGTATCACCCTTTTATCTAGTTTAAGATGTGATTTTCATGTTGCTCACACCTGAAATTTGCCATAGAGGAGTTTGTACAAGCATAAGATACTAGAAACAATGTTACCTACAATTTTGGAAAAACTACAATAATTTTTATGGCCTGTTTTATTTTGTGAAATTATGTTCAATTTGCCTTTTTTATAATTTTTTTTGTTCCAATAGACACAAATGACCTAAAAATGTGTATGAAACAACATGTGCAATTGCAATAATGCAATAATTTTCTGGGAGAAATACTACATCCTCTGGAACAATTTCAAGGATGTCAATACTTTCAGTTATGACTGTATGTTTAACCTTGCTTTTTCAACTATACATGGCAAAAGACTCTACATTAGTTCTTCTGTAAGTGTCGCAGACAACATCACTGCTTCATTGAGAAACTCTGTGTGTGACAGGGTGCATTTCACCACAGACACTTGGACCAGTAAGAATGGACAGGGGCGTTACATGTCGCTGACTGGGCATTGGTTAACTATGGTGAGAGCTGGAGAAGGGTCTGCTGTCCAAGTATTGCCATCCCCACGAGTTGTACGTCCATCCTCTATAGCTAGAAGTTCCTCCACTGCCTCCACTGCCTCCTCAACCTCGTCTCGGTCCTCCACCTCCGCCCAAAGCCAGTCTGGTAATGCCACCCGCATTGTAACTGCACAGAAGGAATCCTGCACACCTCCCTACTATGCTGGCAGCAGGCTCAACACCATCAGACGGTCTTTACCTTGAAATGCCTAGGAAATGTGAGTCACACAGCTGAGGAGTTGTGGTCAGCTCTGGCGACTGAGTTTCAGCAATGGTTGTCTCCACTCAACCTGCAGCCAGGGAAGGCCGTGTGCGACAATGCTGCAAACCTGGGTGCGGCCCTTCGCCGGAGCAATATAACACACGTGCCTTGTATGAATCATGTGTTGAATCTGGTTGTCCAGCAATTTTTGACACACTATCTCAGCCTAGATGGGCTTCTGCAGAGGGCACGGTCGCTGTGTGCTCACTTCCGGCATTCGCATCCCGCAGCTCAACGACTCGCTTTTCTCCAGGGTCTTTCAGCTTGCCTGTTCACCGGCTGAAATGCGATGTGTCGACACGCTGAAATTCTACTCTGCACATGTTGCAGCAAGAAGTGGCAGTACCGCCGAGCCCCGATGCAATACGTTATGACATATAGCCTGGGCCAACGAGATCCAGAGGTGGTGCTGATCACGCTGCAGGAGTGGTTTCAGATCAAAGACCTATGCACCCTTCTGCACAGTTTTGAGATGGTGACTAAGATGTTTAGTGGTCACGACGCCATTATCAGCATGACTATTCCGGTCATCTACATGCTGGAGTACACTCTAAACAATATTCGGAGTCAGATGGTGGGACAAGAGGAGGTTGAGACAACATCTGCAAGATCCTCACAGTCAGCAGCAACAAGACGGCAGGCATGGGAGGGTGGTGGAGAGGCATTCACGAGGGCACATGTTAGCAACTCACCTCTTCAGGAAGGTGCAGGAGCCCAGGAAGAAATGGAGGATGAACTGGTGATGGGCATTGAAGAGTCAGAAGGTGAGGGAGACCTTGATGACATTTCTGCTGTGCGAGGTTGGGGGGAGAGGTAAGAGGAAGGAAGCATCATTCTCACCTCCCCACCACCAACACAACAAGGTCTTGGTCCTCCTGGGTGTGCAAGACACATGAGCGCCTTCTAGCTGCACTACCTGCAACATGATCCTTGGATTGTGCGAATTAGTAGTAATGCAGACTACTGGGTTGCCACACTATTACATCCCCGGTACAAGAGCAAATTTGCTGAAATAATTCCTGCCATACAAAGGGACTCACGCATGCAGGACTATCAGCAGAAGCTGATAAATAATCTCAAGTCGGCTTTTCCACAAACCACCAGTGGTAATAGTAGACAGAGTGAATCTCACAGTTCCAAATTGTCAACCGTGGGACTGTCGCGTCATCATCACTCGCACTGTACTAGTAACACTGTATCTGGTGGTGGTACCAGCAATTTTGTGGCCTCGTTTCAAAATTCCCAGAATGTGGACATACTAACATTTATAAAGATGAACAAGGCATGGATCCGCAAGGACTTTTCTACCCTGTGTCATCCTGGGGAGACTAAAGCCTTGTGGATTTTCACCTAAAAGTAACCATTTAAAGTTTGCATGCTAAGTACAAATTCAGGTCTCTGACCTACCTCTCTGTGAATTCATGTAGTACTCCACAAAACTCATTGTGGCCCCACCTGTTTGTGGCGGGGCATGACTTTATGGGAACACTTGCACGAGCTTTGACTTCATCTGGCCTTCTACGTCTAAACAGGTCTCTGACGTATCTCTCTGTTTTTTCTATAGTATTCCACAAAACTAATTGTGGTTCCACCTGTGTGGAGGGGCATGACTTTTATGGGAACGCTTGCACAAACTTTGACTTCATGTGGCCTTCTAGGCCTAAACTGGTCTCTGACCTACCTCTCTGTGAATTCATGTAGTACTCCACAAAACTAATAGTGGTCCCACCTGTGTATGGTGGGGCATGACTTTATGGGAACGCTTGTACGAGCTTTGACTTCATGTGGCCTTCTAGGCGTAAACAGGTCTCTGACGTATCTCTTTGATTTTTCTATAGTATTCCACAAAACTAATGGTGGTCCCACCTGTGTGTGGCAGGGCATGACTTTATGGGAACACTTGCATGAGCTTTGACTTCATGTGGCCTTCTAGGCCTTAACAGATCTCTGATGTATCTCTCTGTTTTTTCAATAGTATTCCATAAAACTAATTGTGGTCCCACCTGTGTGTGGCGGGGCATGACTTTTATGAGAACGCTTGCACAAGCTTTGACTTTATCTGGCCTACTAGGCTCAAACACTGGTCTCTGACCTACCTCTCTGTGAATTCATGTAGTACTCCACAAAACTAATGGTGCTCCCACCTGTATGTGGCAGGGCATAACATTGACGGGATCGCTTGCTTGAGCTTCGAGGGGATCCAGCCCACTAGGCCTATACAGGTCACTGACCTACCTCTGTAATTTTTACTGTAATACTCCACAAAACGTTTAGTTGCTGAGCAAGGTTTAACCTTGAAATGCTAGGCCAGGTCCTGTTCCAGACGCTGGGCCATGCATGCAAGCTAGACCATTCAGCAATTTTGGGTCTGGGAGAATTGATGCCATTTTGCTGTAGGTGTGACCCTTTGAAAGGAGTAAGGATTCTTGTTGGAGCCCCCTTGCTATGTTTTACATGATTTAAGAAGGGTGTGACATGTCCATACCTGTGTCTCATTCTCCTTTTAGTCTTCCACCTCTTTTTACTTAATGTAGAAAACCTAAGTCACTTAGCCTGTGACTATTTGTACTGTATTTGAATTGTTGTAACTTTTTGTGGTGTTTGTTGTCCAATCTGAGTAGTTTGGCAGCTTTTGGATCCCTTTGAAGGTGTTTTCTATGTGTTTTCTGTAGCCTGCCATTGATTTCAATGGGGTTTGCGTTGTTATTCGAACATTCAACGAACATTCGACGAACAAATCTCAAATGCGATGAATCAAATCGAATTCGAACATTAGGTTGGTGGCTCATCTCTATCCCTGAACTCTCCAGTGTTGCCGTGCTTCCAGGTGCTTTGATGTGGCCAGGAGATGTAGAGTCTTCGGTCCTCTGGTTTTGGCTGCTGTGTCTTTAGTACCCACGCAACCTCGGACTCCGGTGTCCATTTTTGGTGCTTTGCTCTAGGGTGAGCCGGCAACTGGCTCCGCTCCCCAGATCTTCTCTCCTTCCTCAGAACCTCTCTGATGGGTCCCTCGCGCTTGCTGCTCTCTATCCTGGCATGAGCTCCTCTGGCTCCAGTCCCCAGGATGTCTATACTGTTCTTTCTCTCAGACTGACTCATTGATTGACTTCCTGACTGACTGATTAACCCCTCCCCCAGCTCAGAATTTATATGGGAGCTCCCCTGAACCCGGGTCTTGAGCTCCCCCTTCAGGCCTCGAGTCATGAAAAATGTTGCATGCTGTGGGTTTACCTGGAGTGGATTCCCCTTCTTGCTTCCAAGCATGACATCACCACCCGAGGGAGGCAATGCCATTGTGGCAACTGGACTCAGGGGTGCCACATTACCCACTAGTTAATCTCAGTGCTCCCGGACTGAGGAAACATTTTTAAGAAGTAATAATAAACAAATGTACAAAGTCTCAAAAATGAAAAATTACAAAAAACAATAAAATATAAAAAAACAGTCTCTACGGCACTTAGTCCTTCTGCTGTTATCCAAGTATTGTCTCTTTCCGGGAACCTGGATCAATAGTGAGCTTTATACAAAATTGTCCTGACTAGGGATGAGCGAGTCCGAAAAGACTCGGAATCGCAAGACCCCAACGAGTCCGAGTCAAGGACTCGGGACTCGTTGCGAGTCCAGCGAGTCCAATGTTAATGAATAGGGACCCGAGTAATAGCGAATAATGACATTTACAACTCGCTGATGTGTCTCTGAAAGTGTGCGAGTCCAAACTCGCTGGTTTTTCTCTTATTTTGAGGCTTGTAGCCGATGATGCGGGGGAAGCGATTCTCCAGCACACACCATGCTTTAAGGAAACAGGAAGCGAGTCGCGCTGACAGGCGCACACACAGAGCGATCCATTCATCAGTGCAATCATGGCAGCAGGACGTGGCACGGTGAACACACTGCGTCTTATTGCACTTGTGGAGGCTCGTCCATTTCTATGGCTCCCTACAGATCCTGAGTATGGGGATACGACCCTAATTAATACAGCCTGGAGAGAGATCGCCCAAGAGATGTTCCCTGCGTTCCATCGGAGTGACCATGAGGAACAGAGCAATCTAAGTAAGTTAAATGAGTTCACACGTTATATATTGCATTTACTGTATATATACTCGTGTATAAGCCGACCCGTGTATAAGCCGACCCCCCTATTTTTGCCCCGAAAAACTATGAAAACATATTCACCGCCATCCTGGTATACAGCGGCTATCACTGGTAGACAGCCCCCCATCAGAGTATACACCTCCCCCTGCAGAGTATACAGGCCCCCAGATGGGTATACATCCCCCCATATTGTGGTATACAGGCAGGGGCGGACTGGCCCAGGTGCCACGGGTCATGCGGCTGCAGGAGCATGAATAATCCGCATGTCCCTGAAGCAGCAGGCGGAAACGGAAGCTCCTGGGCGCGCGATGACGTCATCAGCACGCGGCTGCGTCCGGGAGTGAGCGTCTGTGAGTGGCGTGCGGCTGCGACTGTTAGCGAGCGGCTGTGAGGAGCGCGAGGCTGCGGCTGGGAGCGAGCCATAGGAGAATGCGGGAGCTGCGGTGACTGTGAGGCGGCCGCCAGTCATCACCCTCCCCACCCCCCGTCCTCACCTGTGTCGGGCCGGTGAGGGAGGGTTGCGACCCAAACTGTAGGCTGCCAGTCAGTCCCTGTATACAGGGCCCTCAGTGTGTGTACAGGCCCCCCCAGCAGTGGGTATACAGGGCCCCCAGCAGTGGGTAGACAGTGGCCCAGTGGGTTTACAGGGCCCCCAGCAGTGGGAATACAGGGCCCCCATAGCAGGGTATACAGGACCCTGAATGTGTTATCATGCTCCACCGCATAGTTGCCTATATTTGGATGGGCTCACAACAGTACAATGAGTTTAATGTCTGATCCTCCTGGCTCTTTCGGCCAAGGGGTTGGGTGTATATAAATACCACTAATGACCAGAGTCTGGTGCCCGCACTATTACATTCTCTATGCGTTGACATGTGTCCTGCCTCATTTGTGATTGTGGCCACGTGAGCTCAATGTCCGTAATGCTGTTGATGATGTTCCACACTGTCGTGTCACTGTGCCTTGTATACACATTACACACACAAAATGAATAAAATGTTATTGTTGATTTGTACACATACTTTTGTTGTTTCAAATATTACACATCTCTAAACCCGGTTTCAAATCATTTCACAGTTGACCATCTTAAAAAACGGTGGAGGAGCTGCCGGGACCAGCATAAGAAGCAGTACCGGCAGTACTCAGAGAGACAACCGGGAGCCGCTCCATTGCTCAACCACTACCACTTTTATGACCGGCTGTCCTTCCTTCACCCGGTGGCCGCTATGCCAAGGTATGTGTCTGCAGCACTGTTGTGTACATTTAGTATTATTTATAAATATATACATTAGTTTCCATTTTGGCTCTGTGGGTAGCAGAGTATACAGGCGGGTCTGAGGTAGCAGAGTATACAGGCGGGTCTGTGGGTAGCAGAGTATACAGGCGGGTCTGTGGGTAGCAGAGTATACAGGCGGGTCTGTGGGTAGCAGAGTATACAGGCGGGTCTGTGGGTAGCAGAGTATACAGGCGGGTCTGAGGTAGCAGAGTATACAGGCGGGTCTGAGGTAGCAGAGTATACAGGCGGGTCTGTGGGTAGCAGAGTATACAGGCGGGTCTGAGGTAGCAGAGTATAAAGACGGCTCTGTGGGTAGCAGAGTATACAGGCGGGTCTGTGGGTAGCAGAGTATACAGGCGGGTCTGTGGGTAGCAGAGTATACAGGCGGGTCTGTGGGTAGCAGAGTATACAGGCGGGTCTGAGGTAGCAGAGTATACAGGCGGGTCTGAGGTAGCAGAGTATACAGGCGGGTCTGTGGGTAGCAGAGTATACAGGCGGGTCTGAGGTAGCAGAGTATAAAGACGGCTCTGTGGGTAGCAGAGTATACAGGCGGGTCTGTGGGTAGCAGAGTATACAGGCGGGTCTGTGGGTAGCAGAGTATACAGGCGGGTCTGTGGGTAGCAGAGTATACAGGCGGGTCTGTGGGTAGCAGAGTATACAGGCGGGTCTGAGGTAGCAGAGTATAAAGACGGCTCTGTGGGTAGCAGAGTATACAGGCGGGTCTGTGGGTAGCAGAGTATACAGGCGGCTCAGTGGGTAGCAGAGTATATAGGTGATGAGAATAGGGTTAATAGATGGTGCTACAGTGTTGGGGCGTGCTAGAGGGAGCAGAGATCCGATTACTGCCATCATTTCTGACCTTATTAAAGATAGCGGCCGCAGCTAAATGACATCATGGCAAAGGTAAACATGGGGTGTGGTTAGCTGCAGGAGGTTAGTGAGAGGTGTGGGTTGTTTGGCAGAGGGTGTGGTGTGGGCGTGGTGAGCGCGGCTCCAGCGTCAGATACGCTGCGAGCGCGGAACCGCGGCACATCTCCAGGAGCAGAGGACGTGTCCGGTACGTCCGTAGCCCCCGGCCTCCCCGTTGTCCGCACACACAGCCCCGCTGTGACCTCTGCAGTGTCACAGGCCCCGGCGGGCGTCTGTCATCTCCTCCTGACACTGACCTCCTCCTGATTTGATTGTCTGTGTTGTCCCCCCCCGCTGTCAGCATCAGTGATCTGCTAAGACCTGTGGGTGCACAGACGGGGGAAGTACAAATGCCAGCATGCCGGGGCGGATTGGGCGCTGTGAGGGGCGCAGGTCTTGCTGTGAGCGGAGGGCGCGAGGCCGCTCGAGAAAACGCTATAGCGGCTGTGTGAGTTAAGCGTCTGCGGCTCGCGAAGGCGCATACGCGTCTCCGCTCGCAGTGACGCTAAGGAGTTTGGGATTAGGCTACAGTGCCGGAATTTCAAACTCCCGATTATATAAATAGATTATATATATATATATTGTATACCTTTCAACCCCTTCCCTGCTTTATATAGATGATATAAGCTAAAGGTTTTGTGAATTAAGTATGTCAAGTTAAAAGTGAAGTCAGGGGGACTTTTTTTTTTCATGTGAACCATTGGTGTTATTGATCGTCTAGATTAGATGGGATGGGGGGGGGGTGGGTGGTAATCAGGGGGTGAAAAATTATGTATTAGTATGGAATTAGCAAAGAAAGTCACGTATTCCTTTATGTTATGTACAGTTGGTTATTCTTTCATAATAATAACAAATATCTGATTAATAATACACAGATACACAGAGTCTAAAAAGCGTGCAACTTAATGTTTGACCTATGTTTTTGTTTCCAAATGCAATGCATTCACCAAATTTTTTTTTACTTTACCCACAGAGAAGCTTACTACAGAGGGCGGCGTGCTGTGAACCCTCCACCGCCAAACAGAAGGCGGCGTGGAGAAAACCCACCACCACCACCACGGCCGGCGCCACCACCACCGCCACCAGCACCAACACCACCACCACCGCCGCCACCAGCACCAGCACCACCACCACCGCCGCCACCAGCACCAGCAACACCACCACCGCCGCCACCAGCACCAACACCACCACCGCCGCCACCAGCACCAACACCACCACCGCCGCCACCAGCACCAACCCCAGCTTTGGGGCATGTCCGGCCGCAAGAGGAGGAACCTGGATGCCCACCTCACAGCAGCCATGGTCTGATCCTGGGGTCACCTAATAGACGGCGTGCACAAAGTAATGCTGACTTTGCCCACAGTCTGATACCATTCCTGGATGAAATTCCATTTCACAGGCTACTGCGGGCAAGGTCAGCATTACAGATTGTGCTTGACGCCAGTCGCCCACCAAACCACCCAGGTGAGGTTTTCAATTATTTGGAGGGGTGGCAATTCAGACACTCCAACCTACAAGACAGGCCCACACCCCGGGACAGCCATGTGCCACCCCAGAGGCCTGTACCTACCTTTCCACAATGGCCACCTAACAGGGACCTACCATTTTTCCCCACACCTGCCCAGAGGATCCACCCTCAAGGGTTGCCGGAGGCCATTCATGGGGCCCTTGACCTCTTGCAGGACCAGGGTGATGGTGTCACTTTACTGGCAAGGCCGGAGGATGCGGCAACCTACCAGCAGCTGTAGACCCCTTATTTTTTTGTTTTTTATTTTGTGTTCATGTGCATTGCACAATTTCTTTATGTTATTATTTCTTATATTTTCCTACTGTTTACAAAGTTGTACCAAAAAAAAAAAAAAAAAAAAAAAAATTCTGACATTTTTACCATTATGGCGGAATAATACCCAGTTTACAAAAACTGCTTTGTGTCTGTCTTTTTTCAGGGAATGGATGTGTAGGTTGTTTTGTGGGTGGGCTTAAAGTCATCATCATTATAATTATTATTTATTTATATAGCACCGATAGGTTCCATGGCGCTTTACATGAGGATAAGGTACACAAGGAGAAGTACAATAAACATAGACAATAAGGTCATAGAGGTACAACAGGAGAGGACCCTGTACGCGTGGGCTCACATTCAACGAGGGGTGGGTGGGGATTAGGGATGAGCGAGTCTACTCGCTAGGACTCGTTACTCGGCGATTCTTAAGGGACTCGCTGGACTCGGGAATCGGCGAGTCTTTTAGCGAATACTCGCTCAGTAACGAGTCCAATGCAAGTGAATGGCAATCTTAGTTTTGTCATAGTTTACTTTCTCTCACTCGCTAGACTCGCTAGACTCGCTCTATCACATCGCTATATAGCTTGAATCTCCCCAAACAGCAGCGAGTCTGAGCGAGTCTACGAGTCCGAATCCTAGCGAGTCTGCGATTCCGAGTCCTGTATTCTCTATTCGGGACTCGCGAATCCAGAATCTTTTATGTTACTAGTCAGCATTGCGTGTTAGGTCAGAAAACTTGTGAAGATAGCCAATCATAGTCAGTAATGGCATAGCAGCTTTGGTTGTGTCAGGACTATGATTGGCTGCTGTCCATCGTGATGCCTATGTCATCTATGACAAGGCAAGGCAGTATATAAGGCTTGCCCCCGCCATTTTGGGCACATTGCTGAGAAGAGCTGACCTAGTGCAGGGAGACTTGGAGCAGATCTAGGGACAGTTAGGCAGTGTAGGAGTCACATATAACCCAAAAGTTCTTTTCAGAACTAACAGGACGCAGTGTAGGAGTCAAGATTCCTCACACATAACCCAAAAGTTCTTTTCAGAACTACCAGGACGGAGGATTGCTGTACAGGACTGTAAGGAAGGGGAGATAGGAGCAGCCTTACAGTGAATCCAGCACCATCCTCAGAGCTTAGTTCACCCAGCTTTCCGCAGAGCTGTAATCCTAAGCTTTTTCTTATTTTTGGCACTAGTCTACCAAATAATTTTGGTGCCATTTTTCCACAAAAAATTTCCTGTGCCAGTGCGTTGCTGTACGGTGTCCTGCCTGCAGCTCGCACGGTACTTGTAAACTTGCACGCAGCCAGCACCGCAGCCTAAGTGTGCCTGGTTCTGCGTACTAAACAATTTTTTCCTGTGCCAGTGCGTAGCTGTACGGTGTCCTGCCTGCAGCTCGCACGGTACTTGTAAACTTGCACGCAGCCAGCACCGCAGCCTAAGTGTGCCTGGTTCTGCGTACTAAACAATTTTTTCCTGTGCCAGTGCGTAGCTGTACGGTGTCCTGCCTGCAGCTCGCACGGTACTTGTAAACTTGCACGCAGCCAGCACCGCAGCCTAAGTGTGCCTGGTTCTGCGTACTAAACAATTTTTTCCTGTGCCAGTGCGTAGCTGTACGGTGTCCTGCCTGCAGCTCGCACGGTACTTGTAAACTTGCACGCAGCCAGCACCGCAGCCTAAGTGTGCCTGGTTCTGCGTACTAAACAATTTTTTCCTGTGCCAGTGCGTAGCTGTACGGTGTCCTGCCTGCAGCTCGCACGGTACTTGTAAACTTGCACGCAGCCAGCACCGCAGCCTAAGTGTGCCTGGTTCTGCGTA
Organism: Allobates femoralis; assembly: GCA_033576535.1. NCBI lineage: Eukaryota > Metazoa > Chordata > Amphibia > Anura > Aromobatidae > Allobates > Allobates femoralis. Next base: position 139,009,433 of record JARQOC010000003.1, read on the forward strand.
CTAAACAATTTTTTCCTGTGCCAGTGCGTAGCTGTACGGTGTCCTGCCTGCAGCTCGCACGGTACTTGTAAACTTGCACGCAGCCAGCACCGCAGCCTAAGTGTGCCTGGTTCTGCGTACTAAACAATTTTTTCCTGTGCCAGTGCGTAGCTGTACGGTGTCCTGCCTGCAGCTCGCACGGTACTTGTAAACTTGCACGCAGCCAGCACCGCAGCCTAAGTGTGCCTGGTTCTGCGTACTAAACAATTTTTTCCTGTGCCAGTGCGTAGCTGTACGGTGTCCTGCCTGCAGCTCGCACGGTACTTGTAAACTTGCACGCAGCCAGCACCGCAGCCTAAGTGTGCCTGGTTCTGCGTACTAAACAATTTTTTCCTGTGCCAGTGCGTAGCTGTACGGTGTCCTGCCTGCAGCTCGCACGGTACTTGTAAACTTGCACGCAGCCAGCACCGCAGCCTAAGTGTGCCTGGTTCTGCGTACTAAACAATTTTTTCCTGTGCCAGTGCGTAGCTGTACGGTGTCCTGCCTGCAGCTCGCACGGTACTTGTAAACTTGCACGCAGCCAGCACCGCAGCCTAAGTGTGCCTGGTTGTGCGTACTAAACAATTTTTTCCTGTGCCAGTGCGTAGCTGTACGGTGTCCTGCCTGCAGCTCGCACGGTACTTGTAAACTTGCACGCAGCCAGCACCGCAGCCTAAGTGTGCCTGGTTGTGCGTACTAAACAATTTTTTCCTGTGCCAGTGCGTAGCTGTACGGTGTCCTGCCTGCAGCTCGCACGGTACTTGTAAACTTGCACGCAGCCAGCACCGCAGCCTAAGTGTGCCTGGTTCTGCGTACTAAACAATTTTTTCCTGTGCCAGTGCGTAGCTGTACGGTGTCCTGCCTGCAGCTCGCACGGTACTTGTAAACTTGCACGCAGCCAGCACCGCAGCCTAAGTGTGCCTGCTTCTGCGTACTAAACAATTTTTTCCTGTGCCAGTGCGTAGCTGTACGGTGTCCTGCCTGCAGCTCGCACGGTACTTGTAAACTTGCACGCAGCCAGCACCGCAGCCTAAGTGTGCCTGGTTCTGCGTACTAAACAATTTTTTCCTGTGCCAGTGCGTAGCTGTACGGTGTCCTGCCTGCAGCTCGCACGGTACTTGTAAACTTGCACGCAGCCAGCACCGCAGCCTAAGTGTGCCTGCTTCTGCGTACTAAACAATTTTTTCCTGTGCCAGTGCGTAGCTGTACGGTGTCCTGCCTGCAGCTCGCACGGTACTTGTAAACTTGCACGCAGCCAGCACCGCAGCCTAAGTGTGCCTGGTTCTGCGTACTAAACAATTTTTTCCTGTGCCAGTGCGTAGCTGTACGGTGTCCTGCCTGCAGCTCGCACGGTACTTGTAAACTTGCACGCAGCCAGCACCGCAGCCTAAGTGTGCCTGGTTCTGCGTACTAAACAATTTTTTCCTGTGCCAGTGCGTAGCTGTACGGTGTCCTGCCTGCAGCTCGCACGGTACTTGTAAACTTGCACGCAGCCAGCACCGCAGCCTAAGTGTGCCTGGTTCTGCGTACTAAACAATTTTTTCCTGTGCCAGTGCGTAGCTGTACGGTGTCCTGCCTGCAGCTCGCACGGTACTTGTAAACTTGCACGCAGCCAGCACCGCAGCCTAAGTGTGCCTGGTTCTGCGTACTAAACAATTTTTTCCTGTGCCAGTGCGTAGCTGTACGGTGTCCTGCCTGCAGCTCGCACGGTACTTGTAAACTTGCACGCAGCCAGCACCGCAGCCTAAGTGTGCCTGGTTCTGCGTACTAAACAATTTTTTCCTGTGCCAGTGCGTAGCTGTACGGTGTCCTGCCTGCAGCTCGCACGGTACCTTCCATCTCTCTAAAAATATCTTAGCCTCTAGTGTGTACCTTTCACGAAATAGTACCTGCTACTTGTTTTACAAGCCACCAGAAATTACAAAATGTCACACAAAAAACCAAATCCCCAAAAAAGTCTTGCTAAGGGACAGGGACGAGGTACAGGCATTGGTAGTCGTGGCCAACTATCCACCAGTTCGGGCAGACAGACGAGGATTGATCGATCGTTCCTCCTGTCTAACTTTCCCCGTCAGGAAAGTAAACGAGTATTGAGGCCGGAAGACGAACAGCATCTAACGTCTTGGCTGGCAGACAAGACCTCAACAACAGGTTCTTGCAGCACTCAAGGTTCCTTGAGCACTGTATCTACTGTTGGTACATACCATGCTGGGTCATCTAATCCACAACCTCTTCACAGTTCCTCAGACCAACAGCAGCCCCATAAAAATGTTGACACAGACATGGGTCACTCAGATGACTTATTTGGTACATATAATCCTTTACATGAATCCGGTTTGCCAGACTCCGTAGTAGATGACATACTTGATGAAGAATTGTCCATTCATGGACAAGTTTTAGAGACACCCCGGCCACATGAACGTGTCTTTCAGCAAAGTCTTACACCGTCTCAGGAGTTGGAGGATGATGATGAGACAGTGACACACTTGTCATCTGGGGAGCAAAATCTATCTTGTTATCGGGAAGATTTAGAAGAGGAAGGGGTTGATGATGAGACAACTGATCCCACGTGGAATGTTGCGATGCAGAGCCAGCAGAGCAGCACGGAGGAAGAAAGTGTGTATGTCCCACCAACAAAGGCAGCAAGGCCGACTCCTCCCACCAGAACTCAAAGAGTCACCACTGTTGCCCAAAATGTGTCCACTGTGGCTCAAAATTTGTCAACAGGTGGACAAAATGTCTCAAATGTGGGCCTCAGTAATCCCTCAGGGAGTACAGTCAAGCCTAGAGGTCGGTCAGCCACTGTGTGGAAATTTTTTAAAGATGGGCCTTCTCAAGAAAATGTGGTCATCTGTACCATCTGCCATGCAAGGCTCAGCAGAGGCCACGGGAAAGGAAACCAGAGCACCAGCAGTATGCGGAAGCACATGGCTGGTCAGCACCCTATTCAGTGGTCAAAAGTGCAGCCTTCCACAACAGTGTCATCTGACCCAAAGACTGCGACGGTAACTCAGATACGTCCGTCACAATCAAGTGTTGCTGAAGCTGGTCCAGCTCATATGTACTCATCACAAGCAGCGGTTGCAGAGAGACTGAACCCGAGTGCAGACAGTTGTCGGTCAGCAACATCGTTACAGTTATCAGTGACACAGCTGTACGAAAGGAAGCAGAAATACCACTCTTCCCACCCATTAGCCAAAAAATAAATGCCCAGATAGCTAAGTTGTTAGCAGTCGAGATGTTGCCGTTTAGGCTTGTGGGTACAGACTCTTTCCGTGAGCTTTTGGCTGTGGCAGTACCACGCTACTCGGTTCCAAGCCGCCACTACTTTTCACGTTGTGCCGTCCCCGCGTTACATGAGCATGTCATTAACAACCTCAAGCGTGCCCTCACCAACGCTGTAACCGGGAAAGTACACCTTACTACGGACACGTGGACAAGCAGTTCAGGACAGGGCCGGTACATCTCGCTCACCGCGCATTGGATCAACGTTGTGGAGAGTGTGCCAAACGATGTTAGTGTTACATCAAACATCCTACCCACGCCACGGATAGCTGGCACAACCTCATTCAGGGTCTCTGCATCATCCTATATGTCCACTACCCCATCTTCCGCTTCCTCGACCAATCCTCAATTGCCCTCAACATCACGGCCAAGTTGGGAGGTTTGCTGCAGTGCTTCAGCAAGACGCCAACAGGCTCTGCTGAAGCTGATCTGTTTAGGTCACACACCGCACACTGCAGTAGAGCTGTTGAAAGGTCTGAAGGAACAGACAGATGAGTGGCTATCCCCACTCCAACTCCAGACCGGTCTCGTGGTGAGCGACAATGGTCGTAACCTAGTGGCTGCACTTAAGCTCGGAAACCTTGTGCACGTCCCTTGCATGGCTCACGTGCTGAATCTGGTAGTGCAGAAATTCCTGCGTACATACCCAGAGCTATGTGACCTACTGGAGAAGGTGCGTCGAGTTTGTGCACATTTTCGTCATTCGTCAACAGCGGTTGGAAAACTTTCATTGCTTCAAAAGCAATTGAATTTGCCCAACCACAGACTCATTTGTGACATGCCGACACGATGGAACTCTACATTCCATATGTTATCGAGGATCAATGAGCAGCAGAGGGCAATATCCGAGTATCAGTTGCAACATGCCCGTCAGACCGGCAGTCAGCCACGACATATTAGTACAATGGAGTGGGTGTGGATCGCTGACACATCTGAGGTTCTTGATAATTTTGACTACTGCACAAAACTGGTGAGCGGTGATCAGTCCATCATCAGTGTCACTATACCCTGCTGTGTCTGCTGAAAGAGTCCCTCATTAATCAGAAAAATGAAGCATTGAGAGCCCAGCAGATGGCTATGGAGCCAGATTTAAACAGCGCAGTACCTAGCCAGCAAAGCCAGTATGACCAGGCAACAATGGCTCCTGAGGAGGAACAGGAGCAAGACGATGAAGAGGATTCATTTTTTGTTGGTGCCGATGTCAACCCAGATGGTACTCAGAACCCCAGCTTTGTGTCTGTCCACCATGGGTGGCCTGGAGAGGAGGAGGCGGAGACAGACTTTGCGGATACAATGGGTATTGAACATCGTTCTGAGGACACTGAAGACATGACTCTATGCAGCTTAGGACACATGTCTGACTTCATGTTGACTTGTCTGCTAGAAGACCCACGAGTGATTAACATATTGCACAACGACCTCTACTGGTTGGCCACCTTTCTGGACCCACGTTATAAAGATAAATTCACCTCACTGCTGTTTCAGTCACCACGTGGCTTGACAATTGACTATTTCAAGAGTGTTCTTGTGGAAAATATGCTTCGAATATCACCGTCAGACAACACTCTGCCCATAGTTAGCAACTCTGTGCAACAGCAGCCTTTGGTCGGGGCACAATCATCCACGCTGTCCAGAAGAGATGCTGGAAAGATGTCCGCAAAGTGGGCTATGTTCAATAAGCCATCGAACCTGCAGCGCCATGTTGCTCCAGTAACCATCTCTCGGAGACAGAAACTTACCAACATGGTACAAGAATACTTAAGTGACAGTACCTGCTTCCTGACTGATGCCGCAGTCCCGTTTAATTACTGGGTCTCCAAGCTCCACACTTGGACCGAGCTCTCGTTGTATGCCTTGGAGGTGCTGGCATGCCCTGCAGCTAGTGTGACATCAGAGCGGGTTTTCAGTGCCGCTGGGGGTATCATAACTGATACCAGGACACGTCTTACTCCAGAGAATGCAGACAGGCTTACTCTAATTAAGTTTAATAGGAACTGGATTTCACAAGACTTCTTGAGCCCTGAAGACGACAGTACTCAGAGCTGAAGTGCCACGTTCATCATCAATATGATATAATTAATCATTGTATTATATTGTGTCTTTTTGGTACAAGCAGTATGTCCAAGACCAGTAACGATTTGCGTAACCATGTTCCTGCAACCTGGTAATGAGGCTGCTTCATCTTAAACCAACACTACACCTTAACTTCGGTTTCATTAACCATCACAACACTTTTCACAAGGAATCAACCTTTATTTTCTGTTAGCAAACATTTAACAGCCCCTTGGGCTAATTTTTGGAAACACCCAGCCTAACAAGCTGATCATGGCCCTTAGGCCTGCATTTACACTAAAAATGCAAAACAGCCCCTTGGGCTAATTTTTGGAAACACCCAGCTTAACAAGCTGATCATGGCCCTTAGGCCTGCATTTATACCCAAAAAGCAAAACAGCCCCTTGGGCTAATTTTTTGAAACACCCAGCCTAACAAGCTGAACATGGCCATTAGGCCTGCATTTATACCCAAATGCAAAACAGCCCCTTGGGCTAATTTTTGGAAACACCCAGCCTAACAAGCTGAACATGGCCATTAGGCCTGCATTTATACCCAAAATGCAAAACAGCCCCTTGGGCTAATTTTTGGAAACACCCAGCCTAAGAGGCTTATCATGGCCCTTAGGCCTGCATTTACACTTAAAATGCCAAACAGCCCCTTGGGCTAATTTTTGGAAACACCCAGCCTAACAAGCTGAACATGGCCATTAGGCCTGCATTTATACCCAAAATGCAAAACAGCCCCTTGGGCTAATTTTTGGAAACACCCAGCCTAAGAGGCTTATCATGGCCCTTAGGCCTGCATTTACACTAAAAATGCCAAACAGCCCCTTGGGCTAATTTTTGGAAACACCCAGCTTAACAAGCTGATCATGGCCCTTAGGCCTGCATTTATACCCAAAAAGCAAAACAGCCCCTTGGGCTAATTTTTTGAAACACCCAGCCTAACAAGCTGAACATGGCCATTAGGCCTGCATTTATACCCAAAATGCAAAACAGCCCCTTGGGCTAATTTTTGGAAACACCCAGCCTAACAAGCTGAACATGGCCATTAGGCCTGCATTTATACCCAAAATGCAAAACAGCCCCTTGGGCTAATTTTTGGAAACACCCAGCCTAAGAGGCTTATCATGGCCCTTAGGCCTGCATTTACACTTAAAATGCAAAACAGCCCCTTGGGCTAATTTTTGGAAACACCCAGCCTAACAAGCTGAACATGGCCATTAGGCCTGCATTTATACCCAAAATGCAAAACAGCCCCTTGGGCTAATTTTTCCAGGCACCAAGCCTATGCCTCCATCGTGGGCATTGCATGTACTATGCTCCTAGTACAAGCAATTCTATTGTATGGGCCAAGCACCCTGCTTTCTGAAAAAAATGTATATGAAGCCCCTTCAGCTAATTTTTTTAGGCAACAAGCCTATGCTTGCATCGTGGGCATTGCTTGGACTATCATCCTGCTGGAGCCTGGAGAAAGGTCCCACTGTACGCTCTGTAGAAAACGCGTAGACGCGATGTGTAGCAGGTAGATGTCCCAGCCTCTCACATGTGTGTTCCTAGTCTTGTTGCCATAGCGAGGCATTAAGTAACCCCCCAAACACAGGCACTGTTTATTTGTCAGCAACATTTGTCTGTGGAGTCATGATTTTACACTTAGTAACCAAGGTGACTTCATGCTCCATGCGGTCCGTAAAGTACTTGCTAATGATGCTCTCTCTCCCCTGTCCTCCACGCCAAATGTCTCGGGGTAATCCTTGACTCATCCCTCTCCTTCAAGCCCCACCTCTAGTTCCTAACCAAGTCCCTGTCACTCCAACTCAAAAATATTTCAAGAATTTGCTCGTTACTCAACCCTGACACAGCTAAAACACTCATTAATGCCCTCATCATCTCACGCCTTGACTACTGGAACCTCCTTCGCACAGGCCTCCCTGCCAACTCTCTTGCACCTCTCCAATGTATACTAAACTCTGCTGCCCGACTAATCCATCTGTCCTCACGCTACTCACCTGTCTACACCCACTGCCAAGCCCTTCACTGGGTCCCCGCCCCACAGAGAGCTCACTTTAAAACACTCATCATGACATTCAAAGCCTTACACAACCTATCCCCACCATACATCTCCGACATGATCTCCCGATACCATCCCTCACGCTACCTGCGTTCATCCAAAGAACTTCTCCGACACTCCCCCCTCATCTCCTCTTCCCACAACCGCATACAGGATTTCTCCCGGGCATCAACCATGCTCTGTAACTCGCTGCCCCACCTCATCACTCACTCGCCTACCCTGGGAACCTTCAAGAAACACCTAAAGACTCACCTCTTCCGACAGGCCTACAACCTGCCATGACACCCCGCTACACGCCCCACGACCGACACCTTCCCCACCCTATTGTATCCCCACCCACCCCTCGTTGAATGTGAGCCCACGCGTACAGGGTCCTCTCCTGTTGTACCTCTATGACCTTATTGTCTATGTTTATTGTACTTCTCCTTGTGTACCTTATCCTCATGTAAAGCGCCATGGAACCTATCGGTGCTATATAAATAAATAATAATTATAATGATGATGACTTTAAGCCCACCCACAAAACAACCTACACATCCTTTCCCTGAAAAAAGACAGACACAAAGCAGTTTTTGTAAACTGGGTATTATTCCGCCATAATGGTAAAAATGTCAGAATTTTTTTTTTTTTTTTTTTTTTTTTTTTGGTAAAACTTAGTAAACAGGAAAATATAAGAAATAATAACAATGAAATTGTGCAATGCACATGAACACAAAATAAAAAAAAAAAAAAAAAGGGGTCTACAGCTGCTGGTAGGTTGCCGCATCCTCCGGCCTTGCCAGTAAAGTGACACCATCACCCTGGTCCTGCAAGAGGTCAAGGGCCCCATGAATGGCCTCCGGCAACCCTTGAGGGTGGATCCTCTGGGCCGGTGTGGGGAAAAATGGTAGGTCCCTGTTAGGTGGCCATTGTGGAATGGTAGGTACAGGCCTCTGTGGTGGCACATGGCTGTCCCGGGGTGTGGGCCTGTCTAGTAGGTTGTAGTGTCTGAGTTGCCACCCCTCCAAAAAATTGAAAACCTCACCTGGGTGGTTTGGTGGGCGACTGGCGTCAAGCACAATCTGTAATGCTGACCTTGCCCGCAGTAGCCTGTGAAATGGAATTTCATCCAGGAATGGTATCAGACTGTGGGCAAAGTCAGCATTACTTTGTGCACGCCGTCTATTAGGTGACCCCGGGATCAGACCATGGCTGGTGTGAGGTGGGCATCCAGGTTCCTCCTCTTGCGGCCGGACATGCCCCAAAGCTGGGGTTGGTGCTGGTGGCGGCGGTGGTGGTGTTGGTGCTGGTGGCGGCGGTGGTGGTGTTGGTTCTGGTGGCGGCGGTGGTGGTGTTGCTGCTGCTGGTGGCGGCGGGTGGTGCTGGTGCTGGTGGCGGCGGTGGTGTTGTTGCTGCTGCTGGTGGCGGCGGGTGGTGGTGGTGCTGGTGCTGGTGGCGGCGGTGGTGGTGGTGTTGGTGGTGCTGGTGGCGGCGGCGGTGGTGGTGGCGCCGGCCGTGGTGGTGGTGGTGGGTGTTCTCCACGCCGCCTTCTGTTTGGCGGTGGAGGGTTCACAGCACGCCGCCCTCTGTAGTAAGCTTCTCTGTGGGTAAAGTAAAAAAAAATTTGGTGAATGCATTGCATTTGGAAACAAAAACATAGGTCAAACATTAAGTTGCACGCTTTTTAGACTCTGTGTATCTGTGTATTATTAATCAGATATTTGTTATTATTATGAAAGAATAACCAACTGTACATAACATAAAGGAATACGTGACTTTCTTTGCTAATTCCATACTAATACATAATTTTTCACCCCTGATTAACACCCACCCCCCCCCATCCCATCTAATCTAGACGATCAATAACACCAATGGTTCACATGAAAAAAAAAAAGTCCCCCTGACTTCACTTTTTACTTGACATACTTAATTCACAAAACTTTTAGCTTATATCATCTATATAAAGCAGGGAAGGGGTTGAAAGGTATACAATATATATATATATAATCTATTTATATAATCGGGAGTTTGAAATTCCGGCACTGTAGCCTAATCCCAAACTCCTTAGCGTCACTGCGAGCGGAGACGCGTATGCGCCTTCGCGAGCCGCAGACGCTTAACTCACACAGCCGCTATAGCGTTTTCTCTAGCGGCCTCGCGCCCTCCGCTCACAGCAAGACCTGCGCCCCTCACAGCGCCCAATCCGCCCCGGCATGCTGGCATTTGTACTTCCCCCGTCTGTGCACCCACAGGTCTTAGCAGATCACTGATGCTGACAGCGGGGGGGGGGACAACACAGACAATCAAATCAGGAGGAGGTCAGTGTCAGGAGGAGATGACAGACGCCCGCCGGGGCCTGTGACACTGCAGAGGTCACAGCGGGGCTGTGTGTGCGGACAACGGGGAGGCCGGGGGCTACGGACGTACCGGACACGTCCTCTGCTCCTGGAGATGTGCCGCGGTTCCGCGCTCGCAGCGTATCTGACGCTGGAGCCGCGCTCACCACGCCCACACCACGCCCTCTGCCAAACAACCCACACCTCTCACTAACCTCCTGCAGCTAACCACACCCCATGTTTACCTTTGCCATGATGTCATTTAGCTGCGGCCGCTATCTTTAATAAGGTCAGAAATGATGGCAGTAATCGGATCTCTGCTCCCTCTAGCACGCCCCAACACTGTAGCACCATCTATTAACCCTATTCTCATCACCTATATACTCTGCTACCCACTGAGCCGCCTGTATACTCTGCTACCCACAGACCCGCCTGTATACTCTGCTACCCACAGACCCGCCTGTATTTACTCGCTACCCACCAGACCCGCTGTATACTCTGCTACCCACAGAGCCGTCTTTATACTCTGCTACCTCAGACCCGCCTGTATACTCTGCTACCCACAGACCCGCTGTATACTCTGCTACCTCAGACCCGCCTGTATACTCTGCTACCCACAGAGCACGTGTATACTCTGCTACTCACAGAGCCGTCTTTATACTCTGCTACCTCAGACCCGCCTGTATACTCTGCTACCCACAGACCCGCCTGTATACTCTGCTACCTCAGACCGCCTGTATACTCTGCTACCCACAGAGCCACGTGTATACTCTGCTACTCACAGAGCCGTCTTTATACTCTGCTACCTCAGACCCGCCTGTATACTCTGCTACCCACAGAGCGCCTGTATACTCTGCTACTCTCAGACCGCCTGTATACTCTGCTACCACAGAGCCACGTGTATACTCTGCTACTCACAGAGCCGTCTTTATACTCTGCTACCTCAGACCCACCTGTATACTCTGCTACCCACAGACCCGCCTGTATACTCTGCTACCCACAGACCCGCCTGTATACTCTGCTACCCACAGACCCGCCTGTATACTCTGCTACCCACAGACCCGCCTGTATACTCTGCTACCCACAGAGCCGTCTTTATACTCTGCTACCTCAGACCCGCCTGTATACTCTGCTACCCACAGACCCGCCTGTATACTCTGCTACCTCAGACCCGCCTGTTATACTCTGCTACCACAGAGCCACGTGTATACTCTGCTACTCACAGAGCCGTCTTTATACTCTGCTACCTCAGACCCGCCTGTATACTCTGCTACCCACAGAGCCGCCTGTATACTCTGCTACTCAGACCCGCCTGTATACTCTGCTACCCACAGAGCCACGTGTATACTCTGCTACTCACAGAGCCGTCTTTATACTCTGCTACCTCAGACCCACCTGTATACTCTGCTACCCACAGACCCGCCTGTATACTCTGCTACCCACAGAGCCGTCTTTATACTCTGCTACCTCAGACCCGCCTGTATACTCTGCTACCCACAGACCCGCCTGTATACTCTGCTACCTCAGACCCGCCTGTATACTCTGCTACCCACAGAGCCACGTGTATACTCTGCTACTCACAGAGCCGTCTTTATACTCTGCTACCTCAGACCCGCCTGTATACTCTGCTACCCACAGAGCCGCCTGTATACTCTGCTACCTCAGACCCGCCTGTATACTCTGCTACCCACAGAGCCACGTGTATACTCTGCTACTCACAGAGCCGTCTTTATACTCTGCTACCTCAGACCCACCTGTATACTCTGCTACCCACAGACCCGCCTGTATACTCTGCTACCCACAGACCCGCCTGTATACTCTGCTACCCACAGACCCGCCTGTATACTCTGCTACCCACAGACCCGCCTGTATACTCTGCTACCCACAGAGCCGTCTTTATACTCTGCTACCTCAGACCCGCCTGTATACTCTGCTACCCACAGACCCGCCTGTATACTCTGCTACCTCAGACCCGCCTGTATACTCTGCTACCCACAGAGCCAAAATGGAAACTAATGTATATATTTATAAATAATACTAAATGTACACAACAGTGCTGCAGATACATACCTTGGCATAGCGGCCACCGGGTGAAGGAAGGACAGCCGGTCATAAAAGTGGTAGTGGTTGAGCAATGGAGCGGCTCCCGGTTGTCTCTCTGAGTACTGCCGGTACTGCTTTTTATGCTGGTCCCGGCAGCTCCTCCACCGTTTTTTAAGATGGTCAACTGTGAAATGATTTGAAACCGGCTTTAGAGATGTGTAATATTTGAAAAAACAAAAGTATGTGTACAAATCAACAATAACATTTTATTCATTTTGTGTGTGTAATGTGTATACAAGGCACAGTGACACGACAGTGTGGAACATCATCAACAGCATTACGGACATTGAGCTCACGTGGCCACAATCACAAATGAGGCAGGACACATGTCAACGCATAGAGAATGTAATAGTGCGGGCACCAGACTCTGGTCATTAGTGGTATTTATATACACCCAACCCCTTGGCCGAAAGAGCCAGGAGGATAAGACATTAAACTCATTGTACTGTTGTGACCCCATCCAAATATAGGCAACTATGCGGTGGAGCATGATAACACATTCAGGGTCCTGTATACCCTGCTATGGGGGCCCTGTATTCCCACTGCTGGGGGCCCTGTAAACCCACTGGGCCACTGTCTACCCACTGCTGGGGGCCCTGTATACCCACTGCTGGGGGGGCCTGTACACACACTGAGGGCCCTGTATACAGGGACTGACTGGCACCCTACAGTTTGGGTCGCAACCCTCCCTCACTGGCCCGACACAGGTGAGGACGGGGGGTGGGTGATGACTGGCGGCCGCCTCACAGTCACCGCAGCTCCCGCATTATCCTATGGCTCGCTCCCAGCCGCAGCCTCGCGCTCCTCACAGCCGCTCGCTAACAGTCGCAGCCGCACGCCACTCACAGACGCTCACTCCGGACGCAGCCGCGTGCTGATGACGTCATCGCGCGGCCAGGAGCTTCCGTTTCCGCCTGCTGCTTCAGGGACATGCGGATTATTCATGCTCCTGCAGCCGCATGACCCGTGGCACCTGGGCCAGTCCGCCCCTGCCTGTATACGACAATATGGGGGCATGTATACCCAGCTGGGGGCCTGTATACTCTGCAGGGGGAGGTGTATACTCTGCTGGGGGGCTGTCTACCAGTGATAGCCGCTGTATACCAGGATGGCGGTGAATATGTTTTCATAGTTTTTCGGGGCAAAAATAGGGGGGTCGGCTTATACACGGGTCGGCTTATACACGAGTATATATACAGTAAATGCAATATATAACGTGTGAACTCATTTAACTTACTTAGATTGCTCTGTTCCTCATGGTCACTCCGATGGAACGCAGGGAACATCTCTTGGGCGATCTCTCTCCAGGCTGTATTAATAAGGGTCGTATCCCCATACTCAGGATCTGTAGGGAGCCATAGAAATGGACGAGCCTCCACAAGTGCAATAAGACGCAGCGTGTTCACCATGCCACGTCCTGCTGCCATGATTGCACTGATGAATGGATCGCTCTGTGTGTGCGCCTGTCAGCGCGACTCGCTTCCTGTTTCCTTAAACCATAGTGTGTGCTGGAGAATCCCTTCCCTCGCATCATCGGCTACAAGCCTCAAAATAAGAGAAAAACCAGCGAGTTTGGACTCGCACACTTTCAGAGACACATCAGCGAGTTGTAAATGTCATTATTCGCTATTACTCGGGTCCCTATTCATTAACATTGGACTCGCTGGACTCGCAACGAGTCCCGAGTCCTTGACTCGGACTCGTTGGGGTCTTGCGATTCCGAGTCTTTTCGGACTCGCTCATCCCTAGTGGGGATACAATAGGGTGGGGAAGGTGTCGGTCGTGGGGCGTGTAGCGGGGTGTCATGGCAGGTTGTAGGCCTGTCGGAAGAGGTGAGTCTTTAGGTGTTTCTTGAAGGTTCCCAGGGTAGGCGAGTGAGTGATGAGGTGGGGCAGCGAGTTACAGAGCATGGTTGATGCCCGGGAGAAATCCTGTATGCGGTTGTGGGAAGAGGAGATGAGGGGGGAGTGTCGGAGAAGTTCTTTGGATGAACGCAGGTAGCGTGAGGGATGGTATCGGGAGATCATGTCGGAGATGTATGGTGGGGATAGGTTGTGTAAGGCTTTTAATGTCATGATCAGTGTTTTAAAGTGAGCTCTCTGTGGGGCGGGGACCCAGTGAAGGGCTTGGCAGAGGGTGTAGACAGGTGAGTAGCGTGAGGACAGATGGATTAGTCGGGCAGCAGAGTTTAGTATAGATTGGAGAGGTGCAAGAGAGTTGGCAGGGAGGCCTGTGCGAAGGAGGTTCCAGTAGTCAAGGCGGGAGATGATGAGGGCATTAATGAGTGTTTTAGCTGTGTCAGGGTTGAGTAACGAGCAAATTCTTGAAATATTTTTGAGTTGGAGTGACAGGGACTTGGTTAGGAACTAGAGGTGGGGCTTGAAGGAGAGGGATGAGTCAAGGATTACCCCGAGACATTTGGCGTGGAGGACAGGGGAGAGAGAGCATCATTAGCAAGTACTTTACGGACCGCATGGAGCATGAAGTCACCTTGGTTACTAAGTGTAAAATCATGACTCCACAGACAAATGTTGCTGACAAATAAACAGTGCCTGTGTTTGGGGGGTTACTTAATGCCTCGCTATGGCAACAAGACTAGGAACACACATGTGAGAGGCTGGGACATCTACCTGCTACACATCGCGTCTACGCGTTTTCTACAGAGCGTACAGTGGGACCTTTCTCCAGGCTCCAGCAGGATGATAGTCCAAGCAATGCCCACGATGCAAGCATAGGCTTGTTGCCTAAAAAAATTAGCTGAAGGGGCTTCATATACATTTTTTTCAGAAAGCAGGGTGCTTGGCCCATACAATAGAATTGCTTGTACTAGGAGCATAGTACATGCAATGCCCACGATGGAGGCATAGGCTTGGTGCCTGGAAAAATTAGCCCAAGGGGCTGTTTTGCATTTTGGGTATAAATGCAGGCCTAAGGGCCATGATCAGCTTGTTAGGCTGGGTGTTTCCAAAAATGAGCCCAAGGGGCTGTTTGGCATTTTTCGTGTAAATGCAGGCCTAAGGGCCATGATCAGCTTGTTAGGCTGGGTGTTTCCAAAAATTAGCCCAAGGGGCTGTTTGGCATTTTTAGTGTAAATGCAGGCCTAAGGGCCATGATAAGCCTCTTAGGCTGGGTGTTGCCAAAAATTAGCCCAAGGGGCTGTTTTGCATTTTGGGTATAAATGCAGGCCTAAGGGCCATGTTCAGCTTGTTAGGCTGGGTGTTTCCAAAAATTAGCCCAAGGGGCTGTTTGGCATTTTTCGTGTAAATGCAGGCCTAAGGGCCATGATGAGCTTGTTAGGCTGGGTGTTTCCAAAAATTAGCCCAAGGGGCTGTTTGGCATTTTTAGTGTAAATGCAGGCCTAAGGGCCATGATCAGCTTGTTAGGCTGGGTGTTTCCAAAAATTAGCCCAAGGGGCAGTTTGGCATTTTTCGTGTAAATGCAGGCCTAAGGGCCATGATCAGCTTGTTAGGCTGGGTGTTTCCAAAAATTAGCCCAAGGGGCTGTTTGGCATTTTGGGTATAAATGCAGGCCTAAGGGCCATGATAAGCCTCTTAGGCTGGGTGTCTCCAAAAATTAGCCCAAGGGGCTGTTTTGCATTTTGGGTATAAATGCAGGCCTAAGGGCCATGTTCAGCTTGTTAGGCTGGGTGTTTCCAAAAATTAGCCCAAGGGGCTGTTTGGCATTTTTCGTGTAAATGCAGGCCTAAGGGCCATGATCAGCTTGTTAGGCTGGGTGTTTCCAAAAATTAGCCCAAGGGGCTGTTTGGCATTTTTCGTGTAAATGCAGGCCTAAGGGCCATGATGAGCTTGTTAGGCTGGGTGTTTCCAAAAATTAGCCCAAGGGGCTGTTTGGCATTTTTAGTGTAAATGCAGGCCTAAGGGCCATGATCAGCTTGTTAGGCTGGGTGTTTCCAAAAATTAGCCCAAGGGGCAGTTTGGCATTTTTCGTGTAAATGCAGGCCTAAGGGCCATGATCAGCTTGTTAGGCTGGGTGTTTCCAAAAATTAGCCCAAGGGGCTGTTTGGCATTTTGGGTATAAATGCAGGCCTAAGGGCCATGATAAGCCTCTTAGGCTGGGTGTCTCCAAAAATTAGCCCAAGGGGCTGTTTTGCATTTTGGGTATAAATGCAGGCCTAAGGGCCAGGATCAGCTTGTTAGCCAGGGTGGCTCAAAAAATTAGCCCAAGGGGCTTTTAAATGTTTGCTAACAGAAAATAAAGGTTGATTCCTTGTGAAAAGGTGTTGTGATGGTTAATGAAACCGAAGTTAAGGTGTAGTGTTGGTTTAAGATGAAGCAGCCTCATTACCAGGTTGCAGGAACATGGTTACGCAAATCGTTACTGGTCTTGGACATACTGCTTGTACCAAAAAGACACAATATAATACAATGATTAATTATATCATATTGATGTTGAACGTGGCACTTCAGCTCTGAGTACTGTCGTCTTCAGGGCTCAAGAAGTCTTGTGAAATCCAGTTCCTATTAAACTTAATTAGAGTAAGCCTGTCTGCATTCTCTGGAGTAAGACGTGTCCTGGTATCAGTTATGATACCCCCAGCGGCACTGAAAACCCGCTCTGATGTCACACTAGCTGCAGGGCATGCCAGCACCTCCAAGGCATACAACGAGAGCTCGGTCCAAGTGTGGAGCTTGGAGACCCAGTAATTAAACGGGACTGCGGCATCAGTCAGGAAGCAGGTACTGTCACTTAAGTATTCTTGTACCATGTTGGTAAGTTTCTGTCTCCGAGAGATGGTTACTGGTGCAACATGGCGCTGCAGGTTCGATGGCTTATTGAACATAGCCCACTTTGCGGACATCTTTCCAGCATCTCTTCTGGACAGCGTGGATGATTGTGCCCCGACCAAAGGCTGCTGTTGCACAGAGTTGCTAACTATGGGCAGAGTGTTGTCTGACGGTGATATTCGAAGCATATTATCCACAAGAACCCTCTTGAAATAGTCAATTGTCAAGCCACGTGGTGACTGAAACAGCAGCGACGTGAATTTATCTTTATAACGTGGGTCCAGAAAGGTGGCCAACCAGTAGAGGTCGTTGTGCAATATGTTAATCACTCGTGGGTCTTCTAGCAGACAAGTCAACATGAAGTGAGCCATGTGTCCTAAGCTGCATAGACTCATGTCTTCAGTGTCCTCAGAACGATGTTCAATACCCATTGTTTCCGTAAAGTCTGTCTCCGCCTCCTCCTCTCCAGGCCACCCATGGTGGACAGACACAAAGCTGGGGTTGTGAGTACCATCTGGGTTGACATCGGCACCAACAAAAAATAAATCCTCTTCATCGTCTTGCTCCTGTTCCTCCTCAGGAGCCATTGTGGCCTGGTCATACTGGCTTTGCTGGCTAGGTACTGCGCTGTTTAAATCTGGCTCCATAGCCATCTGCTGGGCTCTCAATGCTTCATTTTTCTGATTAATGAGGGATTCTTTCAGCAGACACAGCATGGGTACAGTGACACTGATGATGGACTGATCACCGCTCACCAGTTTTGTGCAGTAGTCAAAATTATCAAGAACCTCAGATGTGTCAGCGATCCACACCCACTCCATTGTACTAATATGTCGTGGCTGACTGCCGGTCTGACGGGCATGTTGCAACTGATACTCGGATATTGCCCTCTGCTGCTCATTGATCCTCGATAACATATGGAATGTAGAGTTCCATCGTGTCGGCATGTCACAAATGAGTCTGTGGTTGGGCAAATTCAATTGCTTTTGAAGCAATGAAAGTTTTCCAACCGCTGTTGACGAATGACGAAAATGTGCACAAACTCGACGCACCTTCTCCAGTAGGTCACATAGCTCTGGGTATGTACGCAGGAATTTCTGCACTACTAGATTCAGCACGTGAGCCATGCAAGGCACGTGCACAAGGTTTCCGAGCTTAAGTGCAGCCACTAGGTTACGACCATTGTCGCTCACCATGAGACCGGTCTGGAGTTGGAGTGGGGATAGCCACTCATCTGTCTGTTGCTTCAGACCTTTCAACAGCTCTACTGCAGTGTGCGGTGTGTGACCTAAACAGATCAGCTTCAGCAGAGCCTGTTGGCGTCTTGCTGAAGCACTGCAGCAAACCTCCCAACTTGGCCGTGATGTTGAGGGCAATTGAGGATTGGTCGAGGAAGCGGAAGATGGGGTAGTGGACATATAGGATGATGCAGAGACCCTGAATGAGGTTGTGCCAGCTATCCGTGGCGTGGGTAGGATGTTTGATGTAACACTAACATCGTTTGGCACACTCTCCACAACGTTGATCCAATGCGCGGTGAGCGAGATGTACCGGCCCTGTCCTGAACTGCTTGTCCACGTGTCCGTAGTAAGGTGTACTTTCCCGGTTACAGCGTTGGTGAGGGCACGCTTGAGGTTGTTAATGACATGCTCATGTAACGCGGGGACGGCACAACGTGAAAAGTAGTGGCGGCTTGGAACCGAGTAGCGTGGTACTGCCACAGCCAAAAGCTCACGGAAAGAGTCGGTACCCACAAGCCTAAACGGCAACATCTCGACTGCTAACAACTTAGCTATCTGGGCATTTATTTTTTTGGCTAATGGGTGGGAAGAGTGGTATTTCTGCTTCCTTTCGTACAGCTGTGTCACTGATAACTGTAAGGATGTTGCTGACCGAGAACTGTCTGCACTCGTGTTCAGTCTCTCTGCAACCGCTGCTTGTGATGAGTACATATCAGCTGGACCAGCTTCAGCAACACTTGATTGTGACGGACGTATCTGAGTTACCGTCGCAGTCTTTGGGTCAGATGACACTGTTGTGGAAGGCTGCACTTTTGACCACTGAATAGGGTGCTGACCAGCCATGTGCTTCCGCATACTGCTGGTGCTCTGGTTTCCTTTCCCGTGGCCTCTGCTTAGCCTTGCATGGCAGATGGTACAGATGACCACATTTTCTTGAGAAGGCCCATCTTTAAAAAATTTCCACACAGTGGCTGACCGACCTCTAGGCTTGACTGTACTCCCTGAGGGATTACTGAGGCCCACATTTGAGACATTTTGTCCAACAGTTGACAAATTTTGAGCCACAGTGGACACATTTTGGGCAACAGTGGTGACTCTTTCAGTTCTGGTGGGAGGAGTAGGCCTTGGTGCCTTTGTTGGTGGGACATACACACTTTCTTCCTCCGTGCTGCTCTGCTGGCTCTGCATCGCAACATTCCACGTGGGATCAGTTGTCTCATCATCAACCCCTTCCTCTTCTAAATCTTCCCGATAACAAGATAGATTTTGCTCCCCAGATGACAAGTGTGTCACTGTCTCATCATCATCATCCTCCAACTCCTGAGACGGTCTAAGACTTTGCTGAAAGACACGTTCATGTGGCCGGGGTGTCTCTAAAACTTGTCCATGATTGGACAATTCTTCATCAAGTATCTCATCTACTACGGAGTCTGGCAAACCGGATTCATGTAAAGGATTATATGTACCAAATAAGTCATCTGAGTGACCCATGTCTGTGTCAACATTTTCATGGGGCTGCTGTTGGTCTGAGGAACTGTGAAGAGGTTGTGGATTAGATGACCCAGCATGGTATGTACCAACAGTAGACACAGTGCTCAAGGAACCTTGAGTTCTGCAAGAACCTGTTGTTGAGGTCTTGTCTGCCAGCCAAGACGTTAGATGCTGTTCGTCTTCCGGCCTCAATACTCGTTTACTTTCCTGACGGGGAAAGTTAGACAGGAGGAACGATCGATCAATCCTCGTCTGTCTGCCCGAACTGGTGGATAGTTGGCCACGACTACCAATGCCTGTACCTCGTCCCTGTCCCTTAGCAAGACTTTTTTTGGGATTTGGTTTTTTGTGTGACATTTTATAATTTCTGGTGGCTTTCTGGGGGCTTGTAAAACAAGTAGCAGGTACTATTTCGTGAAAGGTACACACTAGAGGCTAAGATATTTTAACAGAGATGGAAGGTACCGTGCGAGCTGCAGGCAGGACACCGTACAGCAACGCACTGGCACAGGAAAAAATTGTTTAGTACGCAGAACCAGGCACCGTTAGGCTGCGGTGCTGGCTGCGTGCAAGTTTACAAGTACCGTGCGAGCTGCAGGCAGGACACCGTACAGCAACGCACTGGCACAGGAAAAAATTGTTTAGTACGCAGCACCAGGCACCGTTAGGCTGCGGTGCTGGCTGCGTGCACGTTTACAAGTACCGTGCGAGCTGCAGGCAGGACACCGTACAGCAACGCACTGGCACAGGAAAAAATTGTTTAGTACGCAGAACCAGGCACCGTTAGGCTGCGGTGCTGGCTGCGTGCAAGTTTAAAAGTACCGTGCGAGCTGCAGGCAGGACACCGTACAGCAACGCACTGGCACAGGAAAAAATTGTTTACTACGCAGAACCAGGCACTGTTAGGCTGCGGTGCTGGCTGCGTGCAAGTTTACAAGTACCGTGCGAGCTGCAGGCAGGACACCGTACAGCAACGCACTGGCACAGGAAAAAATTGTTTACTATGCAGAACCAGGCACTGTTAGGCTGCGGTGCTGGCTGCGTGCTAGTTTACAAGTACCGTGCGAGCTGCAGGCAGGACACCGTACAGCAACGCACTGGCACAGGAAAAAATTGTTTAGTACGCAGAACCAGGCACCGTTAGGCTGCGGTGCTGGCTGCGTGCAAGTTTACAAGTACCGTGCGAGCTGCAGGCAGGACACCGTACAGCAACGCACTGGCACAGGAAAAAATTGTTTAGTACGCAGAACCAGGCACTGTTAGGCTGCGGTGCTGGCTGCGTGCAAGTTTACAAGTACCGTGCGAGCTGCAGGCAGGACACCGTACAGCAACGCACTGGCACAGGAAAAAATTGTTTAGTACGCAGAACCAGGCACTGTTAGGCTGCGGTGCTGGCTGCGTGCAAGTTTACAAGTACCGTGCGAGCTGCAGGCAGGACACCGTACAGCAACGCACTGGCACAGGAAAAAATTGTTTAGTACGCAGAACCAGGCACCGTTAGGCTGCGGTGCTGGCTGCGTGCAAGTTTACAAGTACCGTGCGAGCTGCAGGCAGGACACCGTACAGCAACGCACTGGCACAGGAAAAAATTGTTTAGTACGCAGAACCAGGCACCGTTAGGCTGCGGTGCTGGCTGCGTGCAAGTTTACAAGTACCGTGCGAGCTGCAGGCAGGACACCGTACAGCAACGCACTGGCACAGGAAAAAATTGTTTACTACGCAGAACCAGGCACTGTTAGGCTGCGGTGCTGGCTGCGTGCTAGTTTACAAGTACCGTGCGAGCTGCAGGCAGGACACCGTACAGCAACGCACTGGCACAGGAAAAAATTGTTTAGTACGCAGAACCAGGCACCGTTAGGCTGCGGTGCTGGCTGCGTGCAAGTTTACAAGTACCGTGCGAGCTGCAGGCAGGACACCGTACAGCAACGCACTGGCACAGGAAAAAATTGTTTAGTACGCAGAACCAGGCACTGTTAGGCTGCGGTGCTGGCTGCGTGCAAGTTTACAAGTACCGTGCGAGCTGCAGGCAGGACACCGTACAGCAACGCACTGGCACAGGAAATTTTTTGTGGAAAAATGGCACCAAAATTATTTGGTAGACTAGTGCCAAAAATCAGAAAAAGCTTAGGATTACAGCTCTGCGGAAAGCTGGGTGAACTAAGCTCTGAGGATGGTGCTGGATTCACTGTAAGGCTGCTCCTATCTCCCCTTCCTTACAGTCCTGTACAGCAATCCTCCGTCCTGGTAGTTCTGAAAAGAACTTTTGGGTTATGTGAGCATGGGATCCCTTGATCGTGGGTCATCGGCTTAAATGTCTTGGGCCAACACATGAACCAAAATCCCATCTATAAAGGTTTTTTATTTATCATATAAAAAACTTTTGCACTTTTTTATCCATCCAGGGCGCAGGTGGGCCCATAGGGGCGCCGTTCATCCAGTGGTGCAGAAGCATCGTACTGTGCGGCCCAATGCTCAGGCAGCGGAGCGGTTGGGTAGCTTTCAGACACTCTGCATCATATGTATCAGTGTGAATGGTGCTCTATGCAGGCCTAGTGTATGCATGGCAGGTTGCCTCCAATTTTGCGAGCTGAGAGGCGACTCATCAGCAGCAGCTGGGCTTTTGCTCTACAAATTGGCACAATATCTGTGACTACTGTCAAGTGGCTTTTGGATTTCTGTCTTTGGCTAATGGGATGGTGGTGATTTCCTGAAGGCTGCTTTTCTTCTTACGTCTGTAAGTCTTTTGTACAAATTTTGGGTTAGGATGTGAGCATGGGATCCCTTGATCGTGGGTCATCGGCTTAAATGTCTTGGGCCAACACATGAACCAAAATCCCATCTATAAAGGTTTTTTATTTATCATATAAAAAACTTTTGCACTTTTTTATCCATCCAGGGCGCAGGTGGGCCCATAGGGGCGCCGTTCATCCAGTGGTGCAGAAGCATCGTACTGTGCGGCCCAATGCTCAGGCAGCGGAGCGGTTGGGTAGCTTTCAGACACTCTGCATCATATGTATCAGTGTGAATGGTGCTCTATGCAGGCCTAGTGTATGCATGGCAGGTTGCCTCCCACATTTTGCTGGTAGAGGCGACTCATCAGCCAGCAGCTGGGCTTGCTCTACAATTGGGCTCTGACTGCGTCCTGTAAGTGCTTTTGGTTTTCTGTCTTTGGCATGGATGGTGAGTTTTTCTGATGCTGCTTTTTTTCTAGTAGTTTTTGTACAATTTTGTTAGGACTGGTGAGCATGGGATCCCTTGATCGTGGGTCATCGGCTTAAATGTCTTGGGCCAACACATGAACCAAAATCCCATCTATAAAGGTTTTTTATTTATCATATAAAAAACTTTTGCACTTTTTTATCCATCCAGGGCGCAGGTGGGCCCATAGGGGCGCCGTTCATCCAGTGGTGCAGAAGCATCGTACTGTGCGGCCCAATGCTCAGGCAGCGGAGCGGTTGGGTAGCTTTCAGACACTCTGCATCATATGTATCAGTGTGAATGGTGCTCTATGCAGGCCTAGTGTATGCATGGCAGGTTGCCTCCCACATTTTGCTGGTAGAGGCGACTCATCAGCCAGCAGCTGGGCTTGCTCTACAATTGGGCTCTGACTGCGTCCTGTAAGTGCTTTTGGTTTTCTGTCTTTGGCATGGATGGTGAGTTTTTCTGATGCTGCTTTTTTTCTAGTAGTTTTTGTACAATTTTGTTAGGACTGGTGAGCATGGGATCCCTTGATCGTGGGTCATCGGCTTAAATGTCTTGGGCCAACACATGAACCAAAATCCCATCTATAAAGTTTTTTATTTATCATATAAAAAACTTTTGCACTTTTTTATCCATCCAGGGCGCAGGTGGGCCCATAGGGGCGCCGTTCATCCAGTGGTGCAGAAGCATCGTACTGTGCGGCCCAATGCTCAGGCAGCGGAGCGGTTGGGTAGCTTTCAGACACTCTGCATCATATGTATCAGTGTGAATGTGCTCTATGCAGGCCTAGTGTATGCATGGCAGGTTGCCTCCCACATTTTGCTGGTAGAGGCGACTCATCAGCCAGCAGCTGGGCTTGCTCTACAATTGGGCTCTGACTGCGTCCTGTAAGTGCTTTTGGTTTTCTGTCTTTGGCATGGATGGTGAGTTTTTCTGATGCTGCTTTTTTTCTAGTAGTTTTTGTACAATTTTGTTAGGACTGGTGAGCATGGGATCCCTTGATCGTGGGTCATCGGCTTAAATGTCTTGGGCCAACACATGAACCAAAATCCATCTATAAAGGTTTTTTATTTATCATATAAAAAACTTTTGCACTTTTTTATCCATCCAGGGCGCAGGTGGGCCCATAGGGGCGCCGTTCATCCAGTGGTGCAGAAGCATCGTACTGTGCGGCCCAATGCTCAGGCAGCGGAGCGGTTGGGTAGCTTTCAGACACTCTGCATCATATGTATCAGTGTGAATGGTGCTCTATGCAGGCCTAGTGTATGCATGGCAGGTTGCCTCCCACATTTTGCTGTGAGGCGACTCATCAGCCAGCAGCTGGGCTTGCTCTACAATTGGGCTCTGACTGCGTCCTGTAAGTGCTTTTGGTTTCTGTCTTTGCATGGATGGTGAGTTTTTCTGATGCTGCTTTTTTTCTAGTAGTTTTTGTACAATTTTGTTAGGACTGTGAGCATGGGATCCTTGATCGTGGGTCATCGGCTTAAATGTCTTGGGCCAACACATGAACCAAAATCCCATCTATAAAAGTTTTTTATTTATCATATAAAAAACTTTTGCACTTTTTTATCCATCCAGGGCGCAGGTGGGCCATAGGGGCGCCGTTCATCCAGTGGTGCAGAAGCATCGTACTGTGCGGCCCAATGCTCAGGCAGCGGAGCGGTTGGGTAGCTTTCAGACACTCTGCATCATATGTATCAGTGTGAATGGTGCTCTATGCAGGCCTAGTGTATGCATGGCAGGTTGCCTCCCACATTTTGCTGGTAGAGGCGACTCATCAGCCAGCAGCTGGGCTTGCTCTACAATTGGGCTCTGACTGCGTCCTGTAAGTGCTTTTGGTTTTCTGTCTTTGGCATGGATGGTGAGTTTTTCTGATGCTGCTTTTTTTCTAGTAGTTTTTGTACAATTTGTTAGGATGGTGAGCATGGATCCTTGATCGTGGTCATCGCTTAATGTCTTGGGCCAAACATGAACAAATCCATCTATAAAGGTTTTATTTATCATATAAAAAACTTTTGCACTTTTTTATCCATCCAGGCGCGGTGGGCCATAGGCCGTTCATCCATGGTGCAGAAGCATCGTACTGTGCGGCCCAATGCTCAGGCAGCGGAGGGTTGGGTAGCTTTCAACACTCTGCATCATATGTACAGTGTGAATGGTGCTCTATGCAGGCCTAGTGTATGCATGGCAGGTTGCCTCCCACATTTTGCTGGTAGAGGCGACTCATCAGCCAGCAGCTGGGCTTGCTCTACAATTGGGCTCTGACTGCGTCCTGTAAGTGCTTTTGGTTTTCTGTCTTTGGCATGGATGGTGAGTTTTTCTGATGCTGCTTTTTTTCTAGTAGTTTTTGTTATGTGTGAGGAATCTGACTCCTACACTCCGTCCTGTTAGTTCTGAAAAGAACTTTTGGGTTATATGTGACTCCTACACTGCTAACTGTCCAGATCTGCTCCAAGTCTCCCTACACTAGGTCAGCTCTTCTCAGGAATGTGCCCAAAATGGCGGGGGCAAGCCTTATATACTGCCTTGCCTGTCATAGATGACATAGGCATCACGATGGACAGCAGCCAATCATAGTCCTGACACAACCAAAGCTGCTATGGCATTACTGACTATGATTGGCTGTCTTCACAAGTTTTCTGACCTAACACGCAATGCTGACTAGTAACATAAAAGATTCTGGATTCGCGAGTCCCGAATAGAGAATACAGGACTCGGAATCGCAGACTCGCTAGGATTCGGACTCGTAGACTCGCTCAGACTCGCTGCTGTTTGGGGAGATTCAAGCTATATAGCGATGTGATAGAGCGAGTCTAGCGAGTCTAGCGAGTGAGATAAAATAAACTCTGACAAAACATTGACTTGCATTGGACTCGTTACTGAGCGAGTATTCGCTAAAAGACTCGCCGATTACCGAGTCCAGCGAGTCCCTTAAGAATCGCCGAGTAACGAGTCCTAGCGAGTAGACTCGCTCATCCCTAGTCCTGACCACACCCAGTCCTGTGGTCCATTTGCCCATTTTTAAATTAAATGTTGAAGAATGCTCAAAAGTTCATAAAGTAAGTCCTGTAGGCTTGGTCCGTTTGGTGGCTGCTTATATAAAGAGTTACATGAAAAAAAACATATTTACATTTTAACCTGGTTAAATTGTCCACTGACCTCTGTTCCTACGGGTGGATCTACGCAGTATGGATATCTCTGATGCACTATTCTGCTCTCTAGTGTCTTCTGCTGGTGTTGTGGGAACACTAGTCACTATTCTATGTGTGTAACTACGTAGCATGGGTATACCAGAATGTCATCTTAGACTCACCACAGGATTGACAGAATCGCCGTCGATTCTCCTGTTCCACTGCGGGTGTGGCTACTGTTGCTGGTGCTGATGGTTCTTCAGGTCTTCCTTGAGTCTCAACTGGTTCAGGTACGACAAGCTGGGGAAAAGTCAATACGAGTACTAAAATTGCTTTATTCACTTGTGACTTTGGAAAGTCTCCAAGAATGGTATGAATCATCTATTCCTCTTTTTCTATGTGCTGAGGTGTTTCCTGGACTTCCTCTCTGCTTCTATGCACTTTTGCACTTTACAGTACTTCTTTTGCCGTTCGATATCCCAATCGGCATCTGGTGGTTTTGTGTCAGGTGTTAGGACTCCCATGTCTAGGTCAATGGGCAAATTACCAGGTCTTGCCCTTATCAGGTAGGCATGAGTACAGCTTGCGGAGTTCACGGGAATATGATTATATAAGTTCACAAAACATGGCAACTTTTCTGGCCACATACTTCTTTCTATCAGTGGCAGTGTCTTTAACAGGTCTATCACTACCTGATTCATCTTCTCACACATGCCATTGGTCTGTGGGTGGTACAGTGGTACAGCGTCATTCTGATTTTCTTGCAGCCGTACAAGTTGCAAAACTCCTGGAACACCTCTGCCTCGAATGCTGGACCTTGTTCTGTAAGAATCTGTTCAGGGTAGCCATGGGGCTGAAGAAATGGGCTTGAAAGGCTCTAGCCGCTGTCTTCGCTGTTAGGTATTTCAGTGGTACTACTACCAAGAAACAGAAAGAGTGATCTACGGTGGTGAGGGCTTATACGTAGCCCGAATGGCTCAAGGTCAGCTTCACAAGGTCCAAGGCTATGAGTTCAAGTGGTTGCCTGGTGACAATAGGCTGTAGAAGAGCTCTCTGGCTGTCAAGACCCTTCCATCGCAGGTTGCACGGGCCACAGTCTCTGCACCAGTTCTTGATGGCCTTTCTCATGCCAACCCAATAGAATCGTTAACGCAACAGAACTTCCAGCTTCTTTCACCTGAAGTGCCCTGCTCCATTTTGGTATGCCTCTAGGACCATCTGTATATCTCTCTTTGGGACCACTATCTGCAAGACCAGTTCACGGGTTTGCGCATTGATGTGCCGCCTGCACAACTTACCCCATAGATGAATAATTTACTCTTTTCTCTCCACAACTGTTGTGTCTCTTGCGGGGCATCTGGAGTAGGGTGGGAGTCGGCTTGTGTTAACAACTCCTTGCCTAAGCGGATGGCTGGGTCGCTATCTTTCTTCTCTGCCCAACCATGGTGGGATAACAGATTGAACATGGCTTCTTGCATGACAGGCCGCTTGTCTCTCACACCATGGGCACTGAGGTGGTGAAATGCCGATAGCTCTATCTCTTCCAGCTCCCCTAGGTCTTCTCTTGCATCTGGCAATTTGGGCATCCTTGACAGCGCATCAGCATTGGCGATCTTATGCCCTGCCTGGTACTTGATGGTAAAGTTGTAATTGGAAAACCGGACCACCCATCACTGTTCCTGTGCACCTAACTTTCTAAATGGGTCAGCGGATTATTGTCTTTATAGATGGTAAACTTTGCTGAAGCCAGGTAATGTTTAAAGCATTCAGTTACAGCCAAGACTATGGCAAGAAACTCTAGCTTGAAGGTGCTATAGTTTTTGGGGTTCCTTTCTATAGGACTTAGCTTCCTGCTGGCATCAGCAATCACTCTCTCTTTCCCTCTTTGCACCTGGGATAGCAAGGCTCCCAATCCCAAGTTGCTTGCATCTGAGTAAAGCACAAATGGATGGCCATAGTCAGGATAGTCCAGGATTTCACCCCCCATAAGGGCCCACTTCAACTGGGTGAAGGAGTCTTCCACACTGCTGTCCCATTCAAATGGGGGACCCTGGTGGTGTCAATAAAAATTCAGGAGTTAAGGTTTTGGAGGTTGAAATCATGATGCCACCTGTCATGTTCAGCTATTAATAGCCGATGCTGTGGTGCGGGACCTCTGGGGATGATGGAATCGCAGCTAAGGTGGTATCTCTCGCCACGGGTGGAGCAGTTCCCCAGGGCAACCGGTAAAGTCTATGGCGGTGGTAGGCCATTGGGGTGCAGGACTGAAGGCATTGAATAAACGACAGACACACAGTATATAGTCTCCTTTACTGGTAGTTGAAGGTTCAGACCAGGACTCTGACCACAGGTGATGTTGTGAGTCCGGACTGCCTGGAAGCAAGTTGGGGATCTCCTCACCCGGTGAGTTCTGAGGCCTCCTTGCAGCACTCCTCTTTGCTGGTCCTGACTGCCTGTAGCTAAGCTGTGACCCTCTCTTCCTTTTTTATTTACCATATTCACTATAATGTAAAATGAACCTTAAAGTTTAAATTTAAAGGTCAGTATGTATGTAGATAAATTATCTCAGATGTAGGGATGAGCAAGTCTACTCGCTAGGACTCGTTACTCGGCGAGTAGTAAGGGACTCGCAGGACTCGGTACTCTGCGAGTTTCCCAGCGATTACTCGCACAGTAACGATTCCAATGCAAGTCAATGGCAATCCTAGTTTTGTCAGAGTTTACTTTTTCTCACTCGCTAGACTCGCTTTATCACATCGCTATGTAGCTTGAATCTCCCCAAATCGTTTAAAACAATCGCACCGCTTCACGGATACCCGCTGTCAGCAGCGAGTCTGAGCGAGTCTGACCGAGTCTACGAATCCGAGTTCTGTATACTGTATTCGGGACTCGCGAATACAGAATCTGTTATGTTCCGACAAAGCTTCCGAGACAGCCTAGCGTGTTAGGTCAGAAGACTTGTGAAGATGAACAAGCATGTTAGCCAATCATATTCACTAATGTCACAGCCATGTTGGTTGTGGCAGGACTATGATTGGCTTCTGTCCATCGTGATGCCTATGTCATGTATGAAAGGCGAGGCTGTATATAAGCCTTGCCACCGCCATTTTCTCCACATTCCTGTGAGATCTGACCTAGTGCAGGGTGAGGTAGATGCTGGAGCAGATCATAGGGAGTGTCAGTCAGTGTAGGGAAACTTAAAAATTCCTTATATTTAACCCAAACAGCTCTTGTGAGAGCTACCAGGAAGACAGAGGAGTACTTTGTAGAGGACTGTAGGCAGGCAGGCAGGCAGGGAGGTGCAGCCTTACAGTGCACACAGGACCGACCTCATAGCTTAGCTTACTCACTCAGCTGTCCTAATAGCTGAAGTCAGAGGCTTAGCTGAGGTACTATTTCCTATTTTTTTGCACCTGATAGATTTTGGGTCATAACAACCCCTTCAGCTTTATTTTCTCTGTGGCAGACCAGTGCGTTGCTGCTCTCCTACCTGCAAATAGCACGTACACCACCTGCTTGTGCGACTACTTGTGCGCACTTAATAATTTTTGCAGGGACTAGTGTGCTGCTACACAGACACGGACACATTTCTTACTTAAGGTGCACTTTTAAAATGTAACCTTTAATAAATATTTGTTAAAATAACAAAAAAGTGTTCTCCCACACCTAGTGTCTATAAAACACACATTACAGACAGGGATGGGACAATATCCCTATTAAACCCTGTTCTTGTTCTCTTGTTATCATATAATTTGGATAAAAACCACAGACATGGACACAGCAGCAAAAAACTGTTGCGAGTGGGGTTTCCAAAACGGCAATGCGAGCGCTTTCCGAGACATCTGCGATTTGTAAATCGCACATTACTCGCTATTACTCGCTTCCCCATTCATTAACATTGGACTCGCTAGACTCGCAACGAGTAGCAAGTCCCGGGCTCAGACTCGCTAGAGTCAAGCGATTCCGAGTAATTTAGGACTCGCCCATCACTACTCAGATGTCTTTCCTGATTTTATTTGAAGATGTCCACTGAAGGAGAACTCACGACCTCTCGAGTTAGCCTGTTCTATTGGTTGATCATCCTCACTGTCAAAAAGTTTTTTTCAATACCTAATCTGTGTCTCCTGCCATTGAGTTTCATCCCAATGCTTCTAGTCTTTCCTTGTGCAAATGAGAATAAAGCTAATCACTCTACAGAGTGTGACAGGCCTTGAGATATTTGTAGTCAGCTATTAAGTCTCCTCTCAGTCTTTTTTTTTGGGCAGGCTAAACATTCCAAAATCCTTTAACTGTTCCTCATAGGACATGGTTTGCAGACTGGTCACAATTTTGGTCTCTCTTCTCTAAACTTGCTCCAGTTTGGCTAGGGTCACATATAAGCCCAGGATCCGTTAATGGCATCAGTTTTATCACTTTTGTGTTATAAGTCCAAAAACTGATGCCAAATACAGATGCTGCACCCAAGTGTGACTGCAATGGTGTCAGTTTTTTTAGAGGACCCAAAAAACGTTGCAAGCAACGTTTTTGGGTGCAGTAAAGAAACTGATCCATTTTTTTACATGGGGCCCTATGGCAAAACGATCCGTTTTTTAGAGCATCGTTTATGGCACAAAAAAACGGATCAATTTTTTAGAGCATTGTTTATGGAAAAAATGGCAAATTCCCAGAAACGCAGGGCTGCACAGGAGGGTCAAAAAGCACCCTAAAAAAAAAACAGATCAGTTATTGAAAACAAATGAAATAACTGATGGCCATGTGTGACCCCTAGCCTTTGTTAATCTCTTTTTGACATTGTGTTACCCAGAACTGGACACAGTATTCCAGATGAGGTCTGACCAAAGAAGAGTAGAGGGCAATAATTACTTCACGTTATCTAGACTGTATGTTTCTGTTAATACATCCCAGAATTGCCTTGTTTGCCTTTTTTGTTGCTGCTGCTGCATCACACTAATGACTCCTGTTCAGTCCACTGTGATCTATTAGCTTACCCAAGTCTTTTTCACATGTGCTGTTGCTTAGCCCTATTCCTCCCATTCTGTATACGATTTTTAATTTTTCTTGCCCAGATGTAGGATTTGGATTTCTCCCTTACATAAACAATTTTATTAGCTGCTGCTCAATCTTCCAGTTTGTTTAGAACTTTTTCTCTCTTCTCTAGTACTAGCTAACCCTCGTAGCTTTGTGTCGCTATATTCTGAGAAATATAACAGTTTGGGGCTAAGTGATGTCTTTTGTTTTGCTCCTTGCGCTGATCTTTTTGCTGATAATATTTTTGATTCAATACAATGTTTTGAGTGTCTTCGAGTCATTCGACGAATGCGAACACTTAGCTTCTAATTCGGCAGTTCGAGGTTATGTTCGGTAACAGTTCATTCACCTGAAGGACCCTATAAAGTGGTCTGGGGGCAGAGGAAAAGGCTGAAATGGGGGCATGATTGTTTAAAAGCCGGCAGTAAAAAGCCACCGGCACTTAAACAATCATTCAGCCCGATCCTCTGCCCCGCGCCGCCTCCCATCCCGATCCTGCATTAGGACCGGGCAGGGAGCGCAGCACCAGGGAGCGGTAGCAAAGGACCTGGACGGGGAAGCCGGCAGTGGTGAGAAGACTTCTCCGCTGGCTTTCCTGCTCTTTGCTGCACTCCTCGCTCCTTGATGCCCCCTCCCCGTCCCTGGAGCTGCTCCCCAATGAGGGGGCATCAGAGAGCACTGCACAGAGCAGGAAAGCTGTCGGTGAAGTCTTCTCACCGCTGGCTTTCCCGCTGGTTATTTCAAATTATCAGCTGATGCAGATCAGCTGTTCATTTGAAGCAGCTGCGGTGCTGTCAGGGTTCATGCATCATGAACTCACATGAACTTTCCCACGGCTACCCAGTGCACAGCTCATCTACATCTCTGGTTCTCTACCAGAAAACTGGATTGGACTACGTCAGATGGAAGATAATTTTTTAATAAAGATGGAGTCTAAGTGTTGTTTTTTTTTTTTTTTTTCTAACAAATAATTTTTTCTCTGTGTTGTGTTTTTTTTAAAAATAACTTTACTAGAAATTCATGGCGCTCATGTCTACTATTGGCGTGACACAATGAATTTCAGGCTTAGGGCCAGCTGATAATACAAAGCTGGCCCTAACCCCTTTATTACCCAGTGAGCCACTGCACCAGGGCGCTGGATGAGCTGTATACAGCGCCAGAAGATGGCGCTTCTATGAGCGCACAATTTTCTGGGGTGGCTGAGGATTCAAGCACCCAGCTGCATAGATGTAGCTGGCTGGACATATAAAAAGCGCGCAGCCCCATGCATTATTTTTTTTTATTATTTCATGAAATTCATGAAATCATATAAAAAAGGGCTTCCCTATATTTCTGTTTCCAGGCAGGTACAAATAGGCAGCTGGGGGCTGGGGGCAGCCCGTTCCTGCCTGCTGTACTTGGCTGGCGTACAAAAATACGGCGAAGCCCATGTCAAAATGTTTACGAAGAATCCATAACTCAATCCAAAAAAAAGGGACTGCATCTTTATTAACCCCTCGACCATCTACTCTATCACACAGATGATGGTCGAGGGGTTAATAAAGATTCAGTGCCTTTTTTATTGTTTCATGAATTTTTCAAAAATATTTTGATGTGGGCTTCGCCGTCTTTTTGTATACCAGCCAGGTAAAGCAGGCAGCAATGGGATGCCTCCAACCCCCAGGTGCCTATTTGTACCTGCCTGGAAACAGAAATAGAAGGAAGCCCTTTTTTTATTTCATGAATTTCATGAAATAATTAAAAAAAATACGTGGGGCTTCGCACTATTTCTATGTCCAGCCAGGTACAACTAGGCAGCTGGGGGCTGGAATCCGCAGTGCAGGGAGGTCCAAGCTTTCTGGGCACCCCCCTGCTGTGAATTGAGTCCGCAGCTACCCCAGAAAATAACGCGTCCAGAGAAGCGCCATCTTCTGGTGCTGAACCCTGCTCATCCAGGGTCCTGGTGTGGTGGCTCACTGGGTAACAAAGGGGTTGGGGCCAGCTTTGTGTTATCAGCTGGCCCTAAGTCCGAAATTCATGGGGTCACGCCAATATTAGCCAGGACCGCAATGAATTTCTAGTACAGTTAAAAAAAAACACAACACATAGAAAAATGTCTTTATTAGAAAAAATAACAAAACAACATTTAGACTCCATCTTTATTAAAAAAAATTTCTTCAGTCCAACTTAGTCCAATCAGGTTTTCTTCTTTAGCTCAGCTACATCTCTGGTAGAGAACCTCTACCAGAGATGTAGCTGAGCTGTGCAGCACCTGGGCATGGGAAAGTTCATGTGAGTTCATGCTGCATACTTCGGGTTTTCACTGGCTGTAGGCTATAATCATCAACTTTAACAGAAATAAACACTTGAAATAGATCACTTTGTTTGCAATGACTATATAATGTATATGTTTCACTTTTTGTATTGAATTATTGAAATAAATTAACTTTTTGATGATATTACAATTCATTGAAATTAACTACTGTAGTATATTTTGATATATTGAATATTTCTAAACACAACAGTACCAAATAGGTTTATTTTTTGTTTTATTTTCAATGACGCAAAAGGGGGGTGATTTGAACTTTTTTGTTTTTTTTTCATATTTTTAAACTACTTTTTTACATATTAGTTTACTTGCTAATCCGCTTAGGAGACATGAAGCTGCGATCATCAGATTGCTGCTGTTTTTCAGAGCAGTACATCAGCATTGCTCTGTATAGCATATATCACAATCTCCTATGATCTCCTATAAATGCATGATCGCAGCTGGTCTTCACAGGATGTATGTAATTACAGACATCCCTGACTGTCATGACAATCCATTGAAGACCCATGATTATGACAGAGGTGCACCAATGTGAAGGGGAATGATGTGCTACTCTGCTAGCGCATGTTCAATCCCCCTGTCAGTGTTTGACACCAGGCTTTAACCGGTTAAC
>JARQOC010000003.1:139043136-139091708 GCA_033576535.1 Allobates femoralis
ACAAGTGCACAGGGGGCAGAGTGAGTGCACAGTGGGGCAGAGAGGGTACACAGGGGGGAGACAGTTCAAAGACAAGAGCACAGAGGGGACAAAGCATCACCGGGGAGAGAGACTGCATACAGTGAGAGAGCACACAGGGGTAACACAGTTCAAAGGAGAGAGCACACCTCTTTCACAAGCAGCTAACCAATGAACACATGTGCCAGTCAGCCATCGTTAAAAGCTGCACCAACAAGAAATTGTGGCCAACTCTAAAATGACATGGCCAAATAAGATCAGGCCTGAAATTGTTAAAATTTACCAAATATGCAAATTTGCACTTCACTAAGGAAATAGAGAAACTCCAGTGCCACATTTAAGCAGCTTCCTCAAAGTCATAATCGCTTTCCAACAAGCTCTTAATATAACTAAGGGATTTGTGCCAGATCAGAACCCCAAACTACAGACGCTGCGTTTCGGGGTACCTGCCCCTCATCAGTGTAGTGTGCACTGGAGTTTCTCTACTTCCTTAGTGAAGTGCAAATTTGCACATTTGCATATATCTGAGAGGAGGGAAGTGGCTTACAATCTCCTCACCTACTTCGCTGTCTCCATAAGGTTGATAGCAAGTTCCCAGACCTAAAATTTACCAGTAACCATCCTAAAATATAACAGATTTTAAATCACTACATTTGAGACCTCAAAAGTTATTATGCACAATATGTTGAACTTTCTCTTTAATCCATTTATTGACAGACTATCCACTATTTTTCACGTTTCCTTGAGAATTACAAAACTCATCAACATTGCATAAGATTTACTTTAAACATTTGCAAACATTTTGTTCCTGCAGATTTTGGCTACAATTTCTGTTCTGGATTTTACAAAAATAGCTGCCTCAATAAAAGGAAGAATTACAATATTTATTGTTTTTACCGGTAATTAAAATATGATCATTAATAACTATCCCTTTAAGATTTATTTGACATTTATTTTGGAAATGTTGTATTTATTATTTAGTAATGAATTAGGAGCATACTATCCAGGGTTAGACATAATATTGGTGCAACCAATGCAATTGCACAGGAGTTCAAGATGTAAAGGGGCGCACTACTATCTTTAACTCAGCAAACAGCTTCTGTGACATATACATTTTAAGACTGCAAAGGGCTCATATACTGTTCTTGTTTAGGGGTCCTCGTATTTACACCCCAAACCATCTGAATCAAATTTTTATTTTAGGTATTGACTGCTTAATGATCAGTGTGAACATGCTTTTTAAGGCTGAAGGCAAACTGTGCTGGGGACTCGCGCAAGTACAATGCGAGGGAAACTCGCATTGCACTCGGACCAGTGTTGCCCTATTAGACAGGGCACACTGGTGCGAGTCCCCCGCACTAAACTCACATTGCGAGATAGAAGCGAATGCAGTCGCAGCATGCTGTGGCTGTATGTGATTCTGATGCGAGTGAGGCCAATGCAAGTGTATGGGGGGTCCGGCAGGATCACAAGAATTTCGCGGAGCATGGAGTTGCGAACGCAAACACCGTCAGGATGGCAGCATTATTAGAGAGAGGCGACCCGGGGCCCCCGTTTAATCTTGGTTGTGTAGATGTACACAACCATTATAGGTGAGGGCACTGGCACTTTTTATTTATACAAATAGCCCTGTATGTCTACACATGCGCCCTTTTCTTTTTCTTTCTGTAGGTCATTTTTTCAGTATCATACTAATAGTATGTTTGAATAGTGCTCTGACAGCTGTTTGAGAATACGTAAAAATAATTCTTGTACCCTCTATAGTTTACTTGCTGTAAGCATCTTCACACCCTACAGGCAGCTGGCTGCATTTCTCCGGTTCATTACTTTCACAGCCAAATAGTCTCCAGAATGCAAATATTCATTTATTAATCACTCCTTCCTATGCTGGCATTCCCTCCCCTCTGTGCTCTGTGTCTCACTTCTAGCTTTAATTTTCACTTCCCTGTAGTGCTAAGGAGAGGGAGAGATGACAGGCACATACCTAGCTGAGCCATCAGATAATGCAGTCTCTTCAATCTGTTGCTCTGAGCATCAATCCTGTGCTGTCTGTGAGAGATTCTGTGTTTATTTGAACATTTGTTTTCCTACATACCATGAGAGCAGACAGGATGATACAGAACCCCCCATGTGAGTGATTTCTGCTGAACTTTCCTTGTGTGCTTGTATAGGATGTGGCAGTGATGTCACTACATGAAAATTAATTCCCGGGGAGTGGGCAGTAAAGAAATAATATTACTCACTGTGATTGACACATGGAATAAATCACTTTTTTTTAAAGTTTACAGAGGATAGAAATGAGTGTAATTAAAAGAAATACATGAGTAGAAAGAGCTTCACCAGAGGAATTAGGAAATTATATCAGTTATATATAGATCTTTGAACAGACAGGTTCCCTTAAAGGATAAGGTCATACTTGCATGCATTTTTTAAGGTTGCTTTTTGCAGCCTGCGTTTTTGGGCTGCGTTTTTGCTGTTAAGTGTGGAGTAGCCTTAAAAAACGCATGCAAAAACGCATGGTACCATTTAGTGCCATGCCAAAACGCATGCGTTTCCCATAGGGCCCCATGTTAAAAAAAATGCATGCGTTTCTGAAAAAGCACCAAAAAATGCATTATGCTGCATTTTTTGGTGCTGAGGCAAAAACGCATCCCAAAAACGCATGGCACTTTAGACCTGTGTTTTTGCTATTGAGGCATGCGTTTTTTACATGGGGGCCTATGGATGCGTATTTTTATGTGTTTTTCACACAATCCAAATGTGAAAAACGCATGGAAACCCACATCCACCCTGCAAGTGTGACCCTAGTCTAAGTCTACATTCACATGTTCAGTTTTTGGTCAGTTTTTTATATCAGTTTTTGTAAGCCAAAAAGATAAGAATAAAATATACTGAAGTGGTGACGACCTTCTATTATACGCTTCCTTTGATTGTTCCACTTCTGGGTTTGGCTAGAAAATATGGATGTTAAATACTGAACATGTCAATGTGGCCTAATCTGTATTTTTCAACCACTCTTAGCTTTGACTTACAAAAACTAATGGAGAAAAACTGCCCAAAAACTGAACATGTGAAAGTACTCTACTAAGCTGAATGATAGCTTTCAAATTGTTAATATCCATTTCCAGATAAATTAGAGAGGAACTGCACAGTAGATATTTAAAAAAGTGCTGAATAGTGATGAGCGAGTGTATTCGTCACAATTCGCACGAATAGAAAGGTATTTGCATTTTTCCTTATTTGGCGAGTTTATTTGTACTCGCCTCACATTATTCAGATGTCCTGCTCTGCAGTTTTGGTATCTCCTTTGCAGCCACTGATCATGCTGGGGTTTCTAACCAATCACGGTAATGCCGCAAACATCTTGTTTGTGGCATTACAATGATTGGCTGTCCGCCCAGCGTCAAAGATGACTCAAAGGGGCTGTTTAAGCCCTGCCGCTGCCATTTTACCAGCATTGCATGAAGAGCCTGCGTTGGAGAAAAATAGAGAGAGATCGTTCAGCTGACAGGGAGAGTGTTAGGTCTCTTCAAAACACAAAAGCCCTTTTGAGGGCTACCTCAAGTGTACCTCAGTGACAGTGTAGATTAGGGAGGGAGAGATATTGGAGTAGGGAGAGTTGAAAAGATCTGTTCATAGCTGCATCATACCACCAAACCAATAGCTCTTTTGAGACCTGAAGAGACAGTAGAGAGTTAGATTACAGGAAAGTGATTGACAGGAGCAGGGTCCGTATAAAGCAGGGTCAACTTATAGCAGCAGTACTCCAAAAGTTACTAACCTTGAAGCAGTGCATTTAATCCGCTGGTGCTTGTGTCCATATTTTAAAAAGGCAATTTGTCCAATGCAAAACAACAGTACTCCAAAAGTTGCTACTACCTGCTACTAACCTCACAGCAGTGCATTTAATCCGCTGGTGCTTGTGTCCACATTCTAAGGCCCCATTCACACACTGCTTTTTTTGCTGCATATTTTTAAGCACAAGCTCATCACAAACCAGGAGTGTGTGATTAAACATATAAGTGGAGCACTTGTTTCTATGATGGTGGGTTTACACACACCAATTTATCTGTTCAATCTCTGAACCAATCTCTGGTTGCAGTGAAATCATGGACACATTGTTACATTTTGTGGCTGTGTACAACATGGAGCAATGTATCCATGATTTCACTGCAACCAGAGATTGGTTCAGAGATTGAACAGATAAATTGGTGTGTGTAAACCCACCATTAGACCTTTCCTCTGAGTGTGCCACTCCCGGTTTTGATTGTTCCACTCCCGGCTTTTTTTGAGCTTGTGCGTAAAAATATGCAGCAAAAAAAGCAGTGTATGAATGGGGCCTAAAAAGGTGGTTTGTCCAAAGCAAAACAGCAGTACTCCAACAGTTGCTACTACCTGCTACTAACCTCATAGTAGTGCATTTTATCTGATGGTGCTTGTGTCCACATTCAGAAAAGGCAGTTTATTCAACGCAAAACTGCAGTAGTCCAAAAGTTGCTACTGCCTGCTACTAACCTCGTAGCAGTGCATTTAATTCCCTGGTGCTTCAGTCAACATACCAAAAAGGTGTTTTGCCCAACTTAAAGCAGCCATACTCCAAAACATGCTACTACCTGCTACCAAGCACACACGAGGCCATGTTGCCCACTGTTTTTGGGTGACAGGGTGGCTTCTGCTGGCAACAGTACTCCTCGGTTATTAAAAGCGGTTATTGCCCTCAACAAAGCAGTGTAGTCCAAACATTTGCTACTGCCTGCTTTCAAGCACACCCCGGGCCATGTTACCTGCTGTTTTTGGTATGACAGGCTGGCTTTTGCTGGCCATAATACTCGTCTTAAAAAGGCGGTTATTGCCCTCAACAAAGTAGTATAGTCCAAACATTTGCTACTGCTTGCTAAAAACTTTGCACCATGCATTTAAACCGCTGGTGCTTCTGTCCACATTACAAAAAGGCAGTTTTCCCAATGCAAAGCATCAGTACTCCAAACTTTCCTACTGCCTGCTACCAAGCACGCACTAGCCCATGTTACCTGTTGTTTTTGGGATGACATTTAGGTAGGATTGTGCCACCAAATATTCACAAAATATTACAGTCCTATAATGCTTGTAAAATCCTAAGCAGTACTACTACCATGTAATTCTGTTTGGCAGAAACCAAACACTATTCAATGTACCCCCTGTCAGTTTTGGGGTTACATTTTATTTGACACCACAAGTACATAAGATATACTGTACATCCACTGTCCAATGCTAATTGTTTGTTATGTATGTGCAACTGCAAGTTGTGTGTATGTGGCATCAGGACCTGCTTTCTGGACAACTTATTGGGAAGCAGGGTAACACAGGGGAAGTGCCAGTGGTTTCGCAGTCATACGCAGTTTTGTTTGTAAGCGTTTCAGCAACCGAGTGTGGTGTTGCATATGTCAGCAGTATTTTCAGAATGCCAACAGAAGTATTTTGTTGAATTACACTTTTTATTCTGGGTATGTTGATGCCACTTTAGTGCAATCTGGGCATGATTTTTTGAAATGGGGAGACATTTCTTGTGGTATGTTTGTTGAATGACATGATGGATGAGGAGGAGAGACAGTAACTGGCATATGAGTAGATGGAAACCTTGATGGAAGTTGGGCCATCTAGTCTTGGCATGTGTAGGATGTGTGATGTGACGTCCCATGCTGTCACTCTGTCCCTCACTCCACCCAGTTCACCCAGTTTGCCGTCACAGAAATGTTTCATCCCTCACTGTCTCGAACAACTTCTTCATTTGTCTGTTGTTATGTTGACCTTCCTTTTTACAGCATTGGTGACAGCACTGTTAATATTGTTTCACACATGCTTATTTAATTTGTAGATAGCACACCGTCTAAAATAGTGGTGGCTATAAACCAAGTTTCGTGGGGCAGCCACAGGAAAGAGATCACGTAAGCATTCTGTCCCAGAGACCTAAATGTCAACATCTCCACAAATAGCAACTTAGCAATATGAGATTTTAGTATTTTTACCTATGGGTATGTGGCTGCTTATTTACACTTCCTTTCCAAGTTCTCTACTACAGACAACTTGAAACTTCGCTTGGACAACTAAGTGGATGAGGTTGATGTTTGCTTGCTTTCTCTTTGCAAATGCACTTTGTGGACAGGAGGTATGAGAACCTGCTTGATTGACAGCAGATTGTCAAGGACAAGGCACAGGCAACATAGCAGTGGTTTGAGACGCAGACACAGATTTGGTACTCTGGTGTGCCGCCCACCTAATGGGGTGCTTGGCTGTCATGTGGTTATTACGTATACTTGAGTTGCTCCAGTTGCCTTTGCCCTGACCTCTACTCAGCTTGGCATGGCAGATGCTACAGATTACAATGTTTTATTTTTTCCAAAGGATTTTCAGTAAAAAAAATTCCAAACAGTGGATGAATGCCCCCATGCCCTGACTTGGGCCACAGTGGGGATGCTTTTGGGCAAAGTTGACCCAGTTCTCAGTCCGGTCAAACCAGTACCCCTTGGCACCTGTGTTGATGTTACGTATCAATCTTCCTATGTGTTGCTGTGCTGGCTATGCATGCCAATAGCCCAGATCGGATGAGTGGACTCATCATCGACCAACTCATCTTTCATGTTATCCTCTTAATAATTGAGATTGTAAGCTGACCTAATGGCAACTGTGTCTCATCATCATCGTCCTGAACATCTGGAGACA
Source organism: Allobates femoralis (assembly GCA_033576535.1). Classification (NCBI taxonomy): domain Eukaryota; kingdom Metazoa; phylum Chordata; class Amphibia; order Anura; family Aromobatidae; genus Allobates; species Allobates femoralis. The sequence continues at coordinate 139,049,854 of JARQOC010000003.1, forward strand.
GTAAATCAGGTTCCTCAAAGTGACTTCGTTCTTGGTGTGGGCCCTAAAATACTTTTATATCAATGCTCCCAAATCTCCCTAATGTATAGAGGGCCCTCCCAAATGAATAGAGGAGGGCCTTACCCAAAGCATACAGGAGGGACCACCTAAATGTCTACGTCAGAGCAGTCCCTCCAAAACATACGTTAGAGGGTCATCTCTGGGTCATCAGCAATCTCAGGTTTTCTGCCTATTGCAGGACCTATGAACATTTTAATTTAGGGCCACAAAATGTCATGGAGGTGGAGGGGCAGGAGGAGAGTTTTGTCCAACACTACAATGGGCACATTGTACAATGCTATGGAATATGTATTTCACTATATGAGTCTCAATGGGGAAGGGACCACCTAAATGTCAAAGTAAGAGCGGTCCCTCCAAAATGTATGTTACAGGACCACCTGAGGCCTCTGAGGTCAAAGATCAACATACCTACTGGTACGTTGTAGCTGGCCTTGTAAACTGCTGGGGAATAGCTAACTAAAAATTATGTATGACAGTGGGAGCTACAAAATATAAAAGTCAGGGCCCTCCCACTTGTAAAAGGTGAAAAAAAGCTACAACAGAACGTGAGAACAAACGCTAAAACTGATCTATTTTTGTTTCTCTGTTTTATGTAGCCTTGTATACAAGTGATTATGCATGAAAAACTGTTTGTGAACCTTTTTGGTCTGTTAAATGCGATTTAGGTTAGGTTTGGTAATCATTTTTGTAACAGTGATGTAATCCTGCGACAAAGCTATTCTCACAAACCATATGTGGGTCAGAAATGCCTGTAGGCAAATTCTGCAGGATCTTCCCATTCTATTTCATCACTTTCCCACCCATTTCAGCCTTTTCCTCAAGCCCCAGACGCCTTTTTTAGGGTCATACAGACAATTACTCGCGTTTCCCTTTGACTTGCATTGTACTGGCTATTCAGAACAAAGTCGCGATTATTACAAAGTACTCTTAACGAGTATAGCCATTACGAATATTAAGGTACTTGCTCATCACTAGTGCTGAAAAATTGTTTTTTTTTTGTTTTTAAATATAGAATACAACTGTTTCTTAACTTAGACATGTTCAAGAAACTGACAGGTCCCATTTACCTGGTTAGCAGAGCATAGATTTATTTCCATGGACATTGCAGAACAATTTATAGATATAATGAAAGAATGTAGTGCAAGATATTGTTATTGTTTTCTATCCTTCTCAGTTATAGTGTTTGACATTCCAGAAAAGAGCACTGGTCATATTTAATTTACTACAAGAAAACATTTCCCTTAAAACTTGCAAAACACAAATCCCTTTAAATATGTGCCAAACTCTGTTTCATGAAAATTCATGGGCATGTGTGTTGCTGACTGTCTCCTGTTCAATAACCAAGAATGATTTATCTTGTGTATTTTTATAGCATCATTACAGCACTTGTTGGAAAAGCAGTCTCTTTTGTAATGAGTCAGCACTGCTTGAGATAAGCTGTTATTAGTGACAAAACATCATTGCTTTGCTTGATGGCACTGAATACTGATGATAATATAAAACTCTCCATATGAGTTCTAAAATATTTATAATCTACTTCAACTACAAAAGTGCCTAAGGTCACTATCATACAATCTCATAGATATAAAACAGATAACTTTTTAAGTCCAAAATAATCTAATTTAAATGTGTTTCTTAAAAAAAATATTCAAATGAAAGTTCTTCAGTATTTGACCATAAAATGTTAGTTTCAAGTTTCCAGAATTTCAAACATTTAACAAAACTTTTAGCTACAGTCAAGGCTAAATGTGTTGGTATCTTTGAAATTGTTCCAGTAAATGAAGTATTTTTCCCAGAAAATGATTGCAATTACACGTTTTGTCATATTTTTTGTTGTGTATTGGAACAAGACTAAAAAAAAATGCAAATTGGACGTATATTCACGTAAAACTCCAAAAATGGCAAACTTTCCTGGCACCTTCCCAAAAGTGTAGGTAAACAACTTTGTTTCAAGCAGGTGATTCTCATTGAAACTACCGTTTGGCAAGTGACAGGTGTAGGTAATATGAAAATCACACCTGAAACAAGATAAAAAGGGGCGAGGTTGACTCAATCAGAAAGATGTGAAAAGAACTGTATGAGGACTTGAGAACCAAAATTGATGAAACATAGCAACAATCTCAAGGTTACAAGTCCATCTCCATAGATCTTAATGTTCCTTTGTCCACATTGTGCAAGATAATCAGTAAATTTACGTTCCATGGCACTGTAGCTAATCTTCCTGGATGGCAGAGAAAAATTAATAATGCTGGATAACCAGTTCCAATCAAGTTCCAAAGAAATTCAAATGGTCCAGCAGGTTGAAGGTGTCTAAGTTTCAGAGCAAACTATCTGTTAATATTTGAATGCTATCAAATGCTATGGTTGTAGACAAAGGAGGATCACACTGCTGACACATAGACATAAAAAAGCTACACTGCAATTTGCCAAAATTTACGTAGGCCAAAATCATTCTAGGAAAGCGTCTTGTGGACAGATGAGACCAAGATAGAGTTTTTTTTTGGAAAAGCATATCATTGAATTGTTTACCAAGAGCAGAATGAGGCCTACAAAGAAAAGAACACAGTACCTACAGTCAAATATCATGGAGGTTGCATGATATGACAAGTACATTGTACTCAGGTACATTGCAGGTTGCCAAGCCGAATTTAATGCATATTACAGGCACTTTTGCACAGTCTTAGGTGAGATTTTGGCAGAAGCCTGAATTGTGAGCCATTTATGTGTTATTAAAAGGGTAATTCTTATAGTCCTCATACACATTTGATATTGTGGATAATTGCTGTGGGCCTTGTAGTTTGTTGTGTGTTGTGTTCCCACAATTTTAAATGTTTTATCAATTTTTTGGTAACTTTAAAAATTGTTTTTTCAATAAAATGTTGTAAGTTTCATAACTTCTTGATGTGTGCATTTGATCCCAGTCCGTCCACACGTTCCTTTTCTTCCTTTCTCTCAAGTTTGGATGATATGGAATTGTTTTGCTGCCTTTTGCTCCCGTAATGATGTGAAAATTACCAAAGAATTTTTGGTCACAATGCCCAGTGTCAGAAAACTTGATTTGCCTTCCAGGGTATGGGTCTTCTCACAGGACAATGCCCCCCAAAAAACTTCAAGAAGCACCCAAAAATGGATGGAAGCAAAGAGCTAGAGAGTTCTGAAGTGGCAAGCAATTTGCCACATCTAAATCCCATTGAACACATATGGGAAGATCTTAATATTGCTGTTGGGAGAAGGCACCCTTTTAAATAAGAGAGATCTGGAGCAGTTTGCAAAAGAAGAGTAGTCTAAACTTCCATTTGGGAGGTGTAAGAAGCATGTTGATGGTTATAGTAAACAATTGATTGCAATTATTTGTTCCATAAAGTGTGATAACCATATATTAAAGCGAACTTGCCACCCCCTTTGGTCATTCTAAACTGTGTCCACCAGCTGTAACACAATGTAATTTGGGTTCCTGTAACCCCTCTATCTGCCCAGACGTCCCCTGCATACCTCAGGAATACACGTTTATTCTCTCCTGCACTGTATGTAAATGATTGCTGGAAAGGGCCAGGGGGTTCTGCTCTATGTGGTCCTCGCCGCCACCTTCCCCTGCCTGGAATACCCACCCTGTTGTTTTGAAATTGCTGCCCCTCCTGTATATGGCTTTTGATTGACAGGCACTACTCTCGCACCTGCGCAGTGCCGCGGGTCACCGTGCTCCATTGAAGATGCACAGTGCCCAAAGTCTTGCAAGATTTGTGAAGTCTTGCACCTGTGCAGTAGAATCTAGCAAGACTTCAGTCACTGCATCTTCAATGGAGCACGGTGACCCCCGACACTGTGCAGGCTTGAGAGTAGTGCCAGTCAATCAACAGCCTTACACTAGAGGGGTGGCAATTTTAAAACAGCTGGGTGGATATTTCATGCAGGGACTACATAGAGCAGACCCTCACGGATCTTTTCAGCGGTCATGACCATACAGCGCGGGAGACAATAAAAGTGTATTTCTGAGGTATGCAGTGGGACATCTGGGCACATAGAGGGGTTACAGGAACCCCAATTACATCATGTTACAGCTGGTGGAACTATCGTTGCCTTGATTATAAACAGAATCGAGAAATCCAGCAGAATATGAATAGTGATAGCACATAATATCTTACAGTTTAGCCATAGTAATTTAGAGAGCCATTTGATGCTGACTGTAAAGTTAGTATGTTTGTGTGACAAAGCAGCTGTAAACCATATCCCTGTTTTAGAAAAAGGCTATTACTTATTTTAAAATAGCTTGACTATTAATGTCTTATGAAGTCTGGCTTAAAAGACTGTTAAAGTCTGTGTCTGTTATTCTAGATCACACAAGGACAAAAAGTGGTGCTGTTTTTAGCGAAATAGTTTTTTTTTTTAAAACTTCTTACAAACTTTGTAAAGAGTTAACAAAATAAGAAAATATACTATAACACTTAAAGGGCATCTACACAAAATTTCCAGGCATATTTATTTAAATAGCAAGGCATAATTATCTTCTGTAACCCTCATGCATCCAGTACAAGCCACCTGCTGCTCTGATGTGTCCTCTATCACATGTCATTCCAATCATCCGGCTACAGTAGCCAATATGTGGAAGTATAGAACAAAGATATATGCGACAAATCAATTTCATGCAAATTTGAATATTTATTAAAGGTTAAAACCAGGGAGAACAAGGGAGGGGGCAGAGGAACCTGGGTCCACAACCTCAGGTGGAGGGTAACCTCACCAGTCAGACTATGTGCCAGTACAAATTGTACAACCAGATGTTAAAGTACACAGATTTTAGTAACAAAGACACTAGGGATATGCACAGCCATTAAGCACAAAAATTCAGGGTTATAGTGTAATTAATAAGATGAAATAGTAGATAACAGGATATTATGAGAACTATTGTAAAGTTCTACAAACAGTCTAACAGACAATAAGCATCCTGCCTGTATACCCATGTGCAGATAAATAGCAGGAATCCCAGTGAACTTAGCACTGAACAGTTTCTGGCAACATTAGACAGTGGAGCAAATGATCCAATGTCACATACCTAGTGGTAGTAGTGTCTGAGTAGAGGGTACCGACCCCAACAGCCGTTTCGGGCGACCTTCATCAATATGTGGAAGTAGCCAGGGAGCAAGAGGAATCCTAAAGCCCGCTCACCACAATTGCAGGTTCCCCTGGACCATTTTATGCCCTGTTACCACAATGTGTTGTTTTATGCTTTTTTTGATGCAGATTTTGAGAATCTGCATGAAAATCTTCATGTCTATCCTGAGGCCAGCAAAGTCTATGTCAGGTCAGAAGTGTTTTGCTCAAGTTGCTTTTTTTTCCTTGGACATGTGCTTCAGATTTCTTTTTTCTGCCCTAAAATCTGCACCAAATCTGAAAGGAAAAAAAACATGTCACAGCACAACAGAACTCTCATAGACTTTGTTGGATTCAGGATAGACATGCAGATTTTGATGCAGATTCTTAAAATCTGCTTCAAAAGAAGCATCAAAGTAAAAAAAAGCATCAAACAACATCTGTTACATCTTGCGCGATATCGTGGTTCTCACAGGACAGTTAGAGTTACTAGCACTGATACCACTGAGGTTATCTCAGGTTAAACAGCAGGATTCCCTGCTGTGTAATACCTGCTTGTGTAACCTGAGACAACTGCTTAGAAGTTATGAGGATGTTTGAGGTTTATAAGTGGACACAAAAGCATGTTGCGTGTGACAGTGGTGCAGAAGCTTGTTAAGTAACAGTGTAGGATGATAATGTCTGTGCCAAAACAGAGTGGTGTGACGATACAGCTTTTCTCAATCCTTGACATGGGTTAAATTTTCTTAATTTGGCTAGACATATAGATCTTTTTTTGGTTATCTAAAGTTTGCTAAGACATTGTTTCTTGCCAGATGATTTGGAAATTTTTCAGAGGTTGTGTATTGCTAATTGTATTACCTCACCCCCTCTGTCTACTTGACTCAAAGGAGATTTAAGCATTTGGCTTGAAATTCAGCCAATAAGAGAACAGCTTTATTTCACCAATACTGTTAGAACACAATATACCCTGAGATGAGTGCTCGGGATATTTAAAAAGGGCCTTCTTCAGTCACCAGCAGTTCATATGCTGCATGGCTTCAAACTAAGGACTCTAGGACTAAGTTGCCTGTTACACTTTGTGTTTTGCTTGGTTATGTGTTATATGCCTTTGACTGTTGGGGATCCAATAAAGTCTTACCATTGGGTAGTCCCTCACCCTGTGTTGTTTGAGTAGTGTTCTGCCCACAGTTAAGGAGTTTGAGCATTCAGTTTGGATGAGCCCTGGTCCATGCAGTCTTTCTATTTCTAAAGGCGGTGTAACATTTTGAGTGCCTTGCAGTCCATGAGTGCTGCTATGTTTAAATGTTTAAACTGAGTTTTTTTTCCTTCAGTCTTGCTTTTTGCTGTGGCTCTGCTGATAGAGGAGTGTGTCATAGCATTGAAGTGCAGGTGAAGTGGAAGGTGTGTCTTAGAATTCTAGAATTCTCCACTCCCTCAGCCTAGAAGATGTTCCACTTTCCTCCACTGGGTGTCACAGAAATAGTTAATTCGTCTTCTATGACCCGTGATGTGCAGACCTGTTTGCTGAAGCTTCTGCTGTTCCCTCTTATTGGAGTGGTTTTCTATTCCCAGTCCATGGGTGGAGGTAGAAGCTCGTAGCCTAGGGCTTATCAGGAGTGAAGTGCTAGGGTGGTGACCCAAACCTCCTAACCATCAGAGGTACCTTTTCAAACAGTTGGAGTTAGGGAACCCTAGTCTAAAGGCCAGCCTAGTTCCCCTGAATACCTTGCCCATTTTACCATCTTGCCTCCTGACTCCCTATCCCTATCCCTATATACCACCCCACGATATTTTCTGTGACCTACGATTTTTTTTCTGAAGCCATTATGGCTTCAACACGAGCTTTTGCACACCTGGTGCAGGACTTCTCTGATGAGGTTGCTATCCTGTATATCCAGGTGATGCAGCAGCTACAAGACGTTATTGGGTATCTGGCCGCAGCTCACACCCTGGCCATATCAGAACCCAATATATCCCTCCATGACCAATTGTCTGGAAGGAGAGTTAAGTGTATTGTTTTCAGGGAGGCCAGTAAGTCATACTTCAGGCTCCACCCTCATTCTTCAGGGAGTGAGGAAGAGCACGTGGAGATTATACTCTTCCTTCTCAAGGGCAATCCCCAGGCCTGGGTCTTCTCTCTGCCAACCGATTCTCCATCTATGCAGTCAGTGGACAAGTTTTTTGTGGCTCTTGCCCTGGTGTATGGTACCCCGATGGTGTCTCCTTGGCTAAGTCTAAACTTCGTAAGCTAAGACAGGCAGCGTCGTTGGTCGAGGGATATTACTCTGAGTTCAGGAGGTGGGCCACTGACACTCAGTGGAATTCCCAACTCTGAGAAGTCAGTTCTGTCTAGGTTTGTCAGAGCGGCTACAAGATTGCATGACTCAGTATGCTATTCTGGAGGTGCTGGAAGCTGCTATGGCTCTTACTATTAGGTTGGACAGATGACTTAGAGAGAGACCTGAACCAACTTTGCCCCTGGTGGCCATCCCTGCTATGGAGGTTACACGCGTGTGTCCTGATGTACCTAAGCAGTTGGGGAATGTGATTTCTCATACTAGCCTATCTGCAGTTCATTGGTTTGGGAGGTCTTGTTTATTTTGTTGTCAAGCTGATCACTTTATTAGGGTTTGTCTACACCACTCTAAATCCATTTCTCAGTCACTGACATCCCATAGGGATAAGCACCAGAGTACCACTCACTCCCACTAAGCCTTTTTTAAGTTTTTAGAGACGGGGCAGGGAAACATCTCTACTATTTGCCCCTCCTGTAAATGGTTCCTCTGTCTGTGTCCGCATGAATGGTAATAAACGTCCAGGTCCAGACCTGAGTGTGGATGATTATGTGTAGGTGTTGTCAAGACACTTAAGGTGGAAATATGCGGCTGGAGCTCCTACTTCTGAAGTTATTGTTCCATTTAGAATATTGGATATTTGCAACTCTGTGTTGTTCCAACTCGAACTTCCTCTGGTGCTGAATATCGTAATATATTCCAAATGTCAAGAAATTTAGATGGTTACCAGACGTGCCCAGTTTAGAATCCAGAGACCTCTCATAAAGAGGGATACTGTCACGTTTTGACTGCCTTGCAGTCCATTAGTGCTGCGGGTGTGTTTAAATGTTCAGTCTTGCTGTCTGCTGTGACTCTGCAGATGGAGGGATGTGTCATAGCATTGAGGTGGAGTTGAAGTGTAGCAGTTTGTCACAGTATTCTGATCTTCACTCCCTGAGCCTAGGATAAGTTTCACTTCCCTCCACCGGGTGTCGCAGAAAAAGTTTATTCCTCTTCTAGGACCCGTGATGTGCAGACTTGTTTGCTGAAGCTGGTGCTATTCCCTCTTATTGGGATGGTTTTCTATTCCCAGTCATGCAGGTGATGATGGGGATCCTGCTGTGATTGATCTAGAAAATTTAAACAGTGTGTCACATCATGGATCCAGTGACAGTCTGCAATCAACATGGCCCCAAGCAGACCGAATCAAGGATTCGTTGGCTGCATTAGGGCCCAAAACCTCAAGAGAGTTTGAGCTGTTTGGCAGCTTTTTTGCCCTTTGAAGGTGTTTTCTAGGCCCTTGATTTTGCCTTCCATTGATTTGAATAGGATTCATAATTTCAGTTAACTATTCGATGAACATTTGCCTGTTTGGCAACTGAACCGTATTCAAACTTCAAAAGGTTTGCTAATCTCTAATGAAGAACTATAGGATGCATTATACTATATGGATGTCTATGGGGTGCATTATACTACCATATATAGAGGACTTTAAGGGTGCAGAATATTATATGGATATCGATAATAGGCCATTTATACTGTATAGAATGCTACGTTGGAGACATAATATTTGTAAGGCTATGTGGAGGCCAATATTCTTCTTGGAGGTCTATGTCAGGGTCATTATACTTAGAGGGTTATGAGGGAGCTTTTATTCTGTATGAAGTCTATTTGAGGTCAATAATACTATACGCAAACCATTTTCAAATGCGAAAGTTCGTGCAGGGTTCATCACACAGTACTGTGTGGAGGACTGTGTAGATTACATTATATTGTTTGGAGGGCTAGGACAATATGCAGTGTGAAGAGTTGTTGAGGTCATTATACTGAATGAAAGGCTGTGTGAGGATCACAGTTTGCGGTTACCATACTGGGGTAATGGGGGTTGATAAAGTAGTGTCATCATACTGTGCGAGTGGAGAGTACTGGTTACTGGGTACTGTGGAAGAATTCATTTTTGGAGTATCATACAGTGTTTGTGGGGCACTTTTGTTGGCATCATACTTTATTGGTGCAGTGAAAGGAGACTCTAGGGGCTTCATTAGGAAGAAACCTAGTTTGTAAGGGTTATAAAAATGTAAGATAAAACTTATGTAACCAAGATGAATATTAATTAATGTATTTTATTTTTGGGGAGATAGCACATTTAGAACTTGTGCAAGGAGCACAAAAGCACATTCATTACAAGCCAGGACATTTTATATTATTAAGCTCATCACGTCATTGTGTGTGCAGGTTTTAAGTTCCCGGCAAGGTCCATCACAATTTATGTTGTGACCTTTCAACATGCACTCTAGGCAAGGACTTCTGGTTTAGACTATACCCATACAGCGAGATATAATGGGCTGAGTCTTGACTGTAGCACATCAGAGTCGGTTTCATTGCAGCTGCAGTAAGAAGATGCGTCAATGACAGCTCTGTAAGCAAAGACCAATGAAGATGAGAGATGAAGTGAATATATTAACCAGGTTAAAAGTGGCAGGTTTAACTAATTTATTTAAGGTGCTTTCCTGAGTATTTAAAACAAAAAAAAACATAAATCCATCATGTTTCCAGAGATTATTATTTTTTATTTAAAGCTAATTTATATGTCTTTACCAAAGTGTAATTCTGCAAAGTAGCCACAAGAATTAAATCCCAGAGAATCCTGTGAGCAAAACCCCCTAGAAAAAAAAAAAAAAAATTAGCATTAAATAAAAAGGCTCAAATCTATGACAGATTAAGAAAAGACAAAAATATAAAACAGCATACTAACAGGAGAAGCAGGAATAAAATAAGAGCAAAAACTCACTGCTTTTTACCTGGTCATAATTCCTTTTGAAAAATTATTAGTAATAATATTGTTGTTATTTTTATTTTTATTATTCATTAATTTTATTAAGCACTGCTTCTTTTGAAAAAATGAAATTATTAAACTACATGCAGTTTTTTTAAGAACAGGCAACAGCATGCATCAAAAGATAATTCATCTGGATTATAAAGTGCATGGCAAATATATTATCTTTAGCTATAAAATCACTGATTGAAAAATCAAAGTTCAAGATAGAGCAATGTTTAAATTTATTACATTGTATCCATTGTGTAATTTTACTTAGAAAATAATGATAAAATACCATATTAAAATTATTTGAAAGACTTGCTCTGAACACTGACACAAATATGTATCCCCCACAGGGATTAGATCAAAACCCTCTCAGGTTCTTGCCATGACTCTTGAAGTTTTATCATAGACCACATTTTCTAGCTGATCTATTATTACACTGGAGAGATTTTTGCAGCAGTAAAAGAAAATAGCTTCAAAGGTTTTGTAAAGACAATCTATGTCTTCAAGCCATGTAAGAAACAGTTTAAAACGTTTCAGTCAAAAGAACAACTGCGCACCTCTTTGCAAAGGTATACGTCTAATTTTCTGTTCAGCTTGCTTTTGATTTTCAGATCTTTATATGTGACCATGAGTTTTCTAGTTTCTAAAAAAATAAGTAAAAATAAATATTCTAAATAACCGTCTCAGTACCATTTAGTCAATTCTAAAGGTACCGTTACATGGGGCAACACTGCCGTCAACTCACGGGAGCGTGCACGTTTTGGGCATTTAGCCAAGATTGCTTTGGAGATGTTACATGCAGAGACATCACCGGCATTGCAGCTGCGATGTTGAAAGCAACTTTCGCTGCCAGAATTAAACTCAACCCAGCGAGCAATCATTAACATTGCAGTGAATAGGGGAAGTTGCTTTCAACATCGCTGTTGCGGTGTCACACAGAGCAATGATAGCAGATCGCCTGAGCAACATCGCCCGGTTTACCATGTTGGTAAACATGGCAACTGTGCTCAAGCAACTTATCACCATTGAAATCACAATGTTACATGTAGCAACGCACTAGCAATGTTGCTTCAAGTTCGCCACACTTCTGAGTTGCCGGCCATGTTGCCGGTAATGTTGCCCCGTGTGACGGTACCTTAATAGTTTTATAATTTTACATCATATTAATAAACTACAGTAGTAAACTAAGTAAAACCTTGCAAAATGATAACTTGAGGTCTTTTATCCACCATGTGCCAGTTATTATATGGATACATTTCTCCTACGTGATAAGTGGTCTTTTGGGTTGCCTTGTTTGCCACTGACCACATTTGACTTTTGATATTTTTCAGAGTTCCAATAGATTTAAACGAAGAGAGACATTATTAACTGTTTACAATATGGCCCCATTCTCAGGGTCAGATGAAGATCCCAATGGTAGTACCATTGGGACCTGCACCTATGGGATAGTAATTAGGGATGAGCGAGTAGTGAAATATATTGAACTGGAGGATGGAAGAGAGCATCAGTTGATCGTTTAAAATCCGGGCGGTAAAAAGTCAGTGGACTTTTTAAAATGATCAGCTGATGCATCAGCTGATCATTTAAAAAAGCCGGTGGGCTTGCTTCCATCCTCTAGTTCTAGTCTTTTTTTCCATCTATTAGATGCTGTGGTGCTGATATGGCCTCAAGTTATATCAAGTTATCAAGGGGCGACCTGTGTCAGGAGGATTTATCAGTACCAGAGACGCTGAGATGGGACTATACAAAAAACTACTGGAGTCTGAGAGAGAAAGCTCGGGAGGCAGAGAACAGGTCAGGAAGGGGATGACTGGGCAGGGAATGGAGGATCAGACGGGGATAAAAGGATCAGGCAGGGAGTAAAGGATTGGGTAGGTAGTGAAGACAACGTAATAGTGTCATGATTGGCCAGCCTGCGCAGGAAGGCTGGCTAATATATGACGACATTGCAATTGTGTAGTGTGTATGGGCAGTTCTTTAAATATGGCGCCATGTGAAGGGACAGCCAATAGAAACACAGTAGCTCCCACCAATCATCGCTGATAGGGCGCGGTATCCATCACGCTGTGGCACGCTTCTGGGAAATCACTAGGCGACGCAGATTCCATCCCTATCGCCCATTCACACGCCAAAACCATGGCAATTCACCTTCAGGGTTGCCTCTGGTTTTAGAACAATGCTCTGAAACCGCAATCGGGAGCAACTTTGAAAATCACCATCGGGTTCCCCCATTACACGCCGCAATTTCGTAGCAATTTCAAGGCAACCGTGACAGTAATCCCGATTGCCTCTCAGTTGCTTCACTGCAGTTGCGGCGTGTAAAGGTACCTTAATAGCCAATAGTGAACTCGAATTGTTTTTAGGGAAATCTTGCAAAAAACTATTTAAGTTGGCCATTGACTTGCATTAGGCTCTGTATTCGAGACAAATACCCGAATAGTAAATACCATTTGTTTAGAATGATCTAAACCCAAATATTTCATTCTTCATTCATCACTATTAAGTAAGATAAACACTTCTATTTCACATTTTAACTTTTTTTACTACCTAAAACCATATTGTACTTTAAGTTTGTGTTTTAATCATAGTGATACAAGTTATTAGATATGGCAAAACCATATTTAATTTATGTTAAACTTGTAAGAAACAGAATTATTTATCTGTAAAGCAACAAAATCGCATTTCATTGGCAGACATAAATCGAAACATCAGTGCTCCATTGAACTTTATATGGAATTAGTTCTATGGTGTTGTCCCGAGTCACTTAATATTCTAACTAGATGACAGTCAATATAACTATCAGTTCTTATAAATTTGAAAAATCCTGAAATAGAAAAAAGTGTACAATATAAAAAGAAAAAACTTTAAATGCTGAAGATGAAGATAGCGCAAGAAAAAAGTAAAATGTGCTGCTTTTGAGATAAGTATGATATCCCTCACTGCATGGGTTAAAGTATTCAGATATTGAAAATATTAAAAATCAAGAAATTATGTAGGTTTTTAAGCTTTTATTTTTTTAGATGAAGAAACCAGTACAATATTGACCATGTCAGGTCATCATTTACACTTTAAGTTTGTACAATATTTAATCAGTGACAGCTTTTCGCAGATACACTTTCAACTTTCACAACCTATTCTTCACATCTGCAGAAGATGAAAGTGTAGTTAGCTACACTTTTTTCTATATCACTTTTAAATTACTGTTTCTTTATTGTAGAAGATTTACTTTAGTACATAATTCACAAATTGAATATAGTTTATACCAGGGCCGGACTGGGACCAAAAAGCAGCGCTGGAAAACAGGCCACACCAGCCCACACACTATATAACCCATCAGTCCCGATCCGTAAATGTTGCTTTTACGTTGTCATGAACCTCACCACTTTCTTAAAAGAGTTATTTGAAGAGCCACATGTGAATGGTGCAGCAAAAGGAATAATCAACCACAGCTCCATTTACATGGTGCTCTTCAAAGCTCCATTTCTCAGGATTGTGGGGTTGCAGTGGTCAGCCACATACACACACAGCCAGCCACACACACAGCCTCAGACAGCCACACAGCCTCAGCCAACCACACAAAGACATACAGCCAGCCACACACAGCCAGTCACATGGACAGCCACACACACACAGCCACATACACACAGCCAGCCACCCACATACAGCCACACACATACAGCCAACCACATGGACAGCCACACAGCCAGCCAAATAGACAGCCACAGCCAGCCACACACAGACGCAGCCAGCCACACAACCAGCCACAGACGCAGTCAGCCACACAGCCACAGCCAGCCACACACACACAGCTACAGCCAGCCACACACAGACACACAGCCAGCCACATAGACAGCCACACACAGCCAGCCACACACATACAGCCATATAGACAGCCACCAGCCACATAGCCACAGCCATCCACACACACAGCCAGTCACACATACAGCCACAGCCAGCCACAAACAGCCAGCCACATAGACAGCCTCACACATACAGCCAGCCACAAACAGCCACACACTGATACAGCCAGCCACAAACAGCTAGCCACAGACAGCCACACAGCCACAGCCAGCTGCACAAACAGCCAGCCACATAGACAGCCACAGCCAGCCACACACAAAAAGCCTGCCACATAGCCACACAGCCACCGCCAGCCACACACAGAGCAACAGCCAGCCACACACAAACAGCCAGCTACACAGACACACAGCCACACACACGCAGCCTGCCACACACATACAGCCACAGCCAGCCACACACACAGCCAAAGACAGCCACACACAGCCACAGAGCCAGCAACATAGACAGCCATAGCCAGCCACACAAAGACACACAGCCAACCATACATCCAGCCAGCCACACACAGCCACAGCCAGCCACACAGACACACAGCCACACACATACAGCCACAGCCATAAACAGCCACACACACAGCAAAAACCAGCCACAGACACAGACAGCCACACACAAACAGCCATCCACATAGACAGCCACACACAACCACAGAGAAAGCAACATAGACAGCCATAGCCAGCCACACACAAACACACTGCAAACCACACAGCCAGCCACACACACACAGCCACAGCCAGCCACAGCCAGCCAGCCACACAGACACAGCCAACCAACCACACACACACAGAGCCACAGCCAGCCACACAAACAGCAACAACCAGCCACATAAACAGCCACCAAGCCCCAGCCACGCAGCCTCAGCCACACACAGACATATAGTCAGCCACACACAGCCACGCAGCCCCAGCCACACACAGACATACAGTCAGCCAGCCACAGCCATGCAGCCCCAGCCACACACAGACACACAGTCAGCCACACACAGCCAGCCACACAGCCCCAGTCACACACAAACAAGTGTCTCAGATGATAGTGAATGTGCCTTAGATGATAGAGAAAGCGCCTCAGATGATAGTGAAAGTGCCTCATATGATAGTGAAGGTGCCTCAGAATCTGCGGCACTTCCACTAATATCATCTGAGGCTCAGATGACAGTGAAAGTGCCTCAGATGATAGAGAAAGTGCCTCTGACTGACAGTGAAAGTGCCTCAGAATCTGATGCACATTCACTCTCACTATCGTCTGAGGCACATTCACTATCATCTGAAGCATTTGCACTATCATCTGAGGCTTAGATGATAGTGAATGTGCCTCAGATGATAGTGAATGTGCCTCAAATGATAGAGAAAGTGCCTCATATGATAGTGAATGTGCCTCAGATGATAGAGAAAGTGCCTCAGATGATAGAGAAAGTGCCTCAGATAATAGTGAATGTGCCTCAGATAATAGTGAATGTGCCTCAGATGATGGAGAAAGTGCCTCAGATGATAGTGAATGTGCCTGAGATGATAGAGAAAGTGCCTCAGATGATAGAGAAAGTGCCCCAGATGATAGAGAAAGTGCCCCAGATGACAGTGAATGTGCCTCAGATGATAGTGAATGTGTCTCAGATGATGGAGAAAGTGCCTCATATGATAGTGAATGTGCCTCAGATGATAAAGTGCCTCATATGATAGTGAATGTGCCTCAGATGATGGAGAAAGTGCCTCAGATGATAAAGAAAGTGCCTCAGATAATAGTGAATGTGCCTCAGATGATGGAGAAAGTGCCTCAGATGATGGAGAAAGTGCCTCAGATGATAGAGAAAGTGCCTCAGATGACAGTGAATGTGCCTCAGATGATAGTGAATGTGTCTCAGATGATGGAGAAAGTGCCTCAGATGATAGAGAAAGTGCCTCAGATGACAGTGAATGTGCCTCAGATGATAGAGAAAGTGCCTCAGATGATAGAGAAAGTGCCTCAGATGATAGAGAAAGTGCCTCAAATGATAGAGAAAGTGCCTCATATGATAGTGAATGTGCCTCAGATGATAGAGAAAGTGCCTCAGATGATAGAGAAAGTGCCTCAGATGATAGTGAATGTGCCTCAGATGATGGAGAAAGTGCCTCAGATGATAGTGAATGTGCCTCAGATGATGGAGAAAGTGCCTCAGATGATGGAGAAAGTGCCTCAGATGATAGTGAATGTGTCTCAGATGATAGAGAAAGTGCCTCAGATGACAGTGAATGTGCCTCAGATGACAGTGAATGTGCCTCAGATGATAGAGAAAGTGCCTCAGATGATAGAGAAAGTGCCTCAGATGATAGAGAATGTGCCTCAGATGATAGAGAATGTGCCTCAGATGATAGTGAATGTGCCTCAGATGATGGAGAAAGTGCCTCAGATGATGGAGAAAGTGCCTCAGATGATAGAGAATGTGCCTCAGATGATGGAGAAAGTGCCTCAGATGATAGAGAATGTGCCTCAGATGATGGAGAAAGTGCCTCAGATGATGGAGAAAGTGCCTCAGATGATAGAGAATGTGCCTCAGATGATGGAGAAAGTGCCTCAGATGATAGAGAATGTGCCTCAGATGATAGTGAATGTGCCTCAGATGATAGTGAATGTGCCTCAGATGATGGAGAATGTGCCTCAGATGATGGAGAATGTGCCTCAGATGATGGAGAAAGTGCCTCAGATGATGGAGAAAGTGCCTCAGATGATGGAGAAAGTGCCTCAGATGATGGAGAAAGTGCCTCAGATGATGGAGAAAGTGCCTCAGATGATAGTGAATGTGCCTCAGATGATAGAGAATGTGCCTCAGATGATGGAGAAAGTGCCTCAGATGATAGTGAATGTGCCTCAGATGATAGTGAATGTGCCTCAGATGATAGAGAATGTGCCTCAGATGATGGAGAAAGTGCCTCAGATGATAGTGAATGTGCCTCAGATGATAGTGAATGTGCCTCAGATGATGGAGAATGTGCCTCAGATGATAGAGAATGTGCCTCAGATGATGGAGAATGTGCCTCAGATGATGGAGAATGTGCCTCAGATGATAGAGAATGTGCCTCAGATGATGGAGAAAGTGCCTCAGATGATAGTGAATGTGCCTCAGATGATAGAGAATGTGCCTCAGATGATGGAGAATGTGCCTCAGATGATAGAGAATGTGCCTCAGATGATGGAGAAAGTGCCTCAGATGATGGAGAAAGTGCCTCAGATGATAGAGAATGTGCCTCAGATGATGGAGAAAGTGCCTCAGATGATAGAGAAAGTGCCTCAGATGATAGAGAATGTGCCTCAGATGATAGAGAATGTGCCTCAGATGATAGAGAAAGTGCCTCAGATGATAATGTGCCTCAGATGATAGAGAAAGTGCCTCAGATGATGGAGAAAAGTGCCTCAGATGATGGAGAAAGTGCCTCAGATGATAGAGAATGTGCCTCAGATGATAGAGAATGTGCCTCAGATGATGGAGAAATGTGCCTCAGATGATGGAGAAAGTGCCTCAGATGATGGAGAGAAAGTGCTCAGATGATAGAGAAAGTGCCTCAGATGATGGAGAAAAGTGCCTCAGATGATAGAGAAAGTGCCTCAGATGATAGAGAATGTGCCTCAGATGATGGAGAAAGTGCCTCAGATGATAGTGAATGTGCCTCAGATGATGGAGAAAGTGCCTCAGATGATAGTGAATGTGCCTCAGATGATGGAGAATGTGCCTCAGATGATGGAGAATGTGCTTCAGATGATGGAGAAAGTGCCTCAGATGATAGTGAATGTGCCTCAGATGATGGAGAATGTGCCTCAGATGATAGAGAATGTGCCTCAGATGATGGAGAAAGTGCCTCAGATGATAGTGAATGTGCCTCAGATGATGGAGAAAGTGCCTCAGATGATAGTGAATGTGCCTCAGATGATGGAGAAAGTGCCTCAGAATCTGAGGCACATTCACTATCACCTGAAGCATTTGCACTATCATCTGAGGCTCACACACAACACATACACATACACACACACTCACACACACTCACACAAACAAACACACACACTCACACATACACACACACATACACTCACACACACATATAAAACACACATACATACACAATCATACACACATATACACATACACACAATCAGACATACACACACACTTCACACATACACACACACACTCACACATACACACACACACATATACACACACACACACACATACACATACACTCACACATACACACACATATACATACACACACATACACACGCACACCACATATACACATACACACTCACACACACACACTCACACATACTCACACATACACACACTGACACACATAAATACATACACACACTAACACATATACACACATATACACATACCCACACTCACACACACACACATATACACATACACACACTCACACACACATACACACATACCCACACATACACATATTCACACACACACATATACACATACACACACTCACATACATACACACTCACAAATACACACACACACACACACACACAACATACACACATATTCACACATTAGTGAAAGTGCCTCAGACAGTGAAAAATGCCTTGCCTTGTGCCTCCCTCGGCTTGCTGTCCCGCACTGGCAGCTGACAGGTCACAGGAGCGAGGAGGAGACTGTCCGCTGCCGGCCCGGCCGCCACTGCCTGGTTCAGGTCAGCTCCCACCACCTTCTAATGGCCAGCGTTGTTATGGCGTTTCTCCACCCTCAAAGAACATGCTGTCGCTGTGTGATTTCGTCACACAGTACAGCACAGCACTGAAGGATATTGTGTGGTCCGCCCTCAGCCGCTGATTGAAGTCGCACTGAGACGCACACCACTGTGCGACACTGCAACTGGCTCACTCTCATTATTAGCCGTGAAGTAAATAGAAAAATTCCGCACAGACCGGGTATTCTGATTTAAAACTCCAATTCTTTATTCATCCATACGAATAAAACACAAGTTCTGGGGTACACAAGCCCCCCTCCCACGCCTTACGCGTTTCGGTTAGAGCACCTTAATCATAGGCATACACAGCAGTGTCTGCACAACACATATATAGGAAACTTTACATGTACACACCCCCTACCATCACCCATGTGCAATCATTTAACAATTATTCCAGAATCAAAGAGTTAACTTTTTCAGAGAGGTCTGTGCCCCTCTCGGCCACACTTGCAGAGCAGATAACATTGAATGCCTTAAATGATTTACAGGGACTGAGGACTTGTTGACATCAGAGAATGAAAAAACTGACCAATGTATGCGTGTTCCTAATCCTACATATTACCCTGTTGTTTCTAGATGCCCTGCTATGGATACATTCCAAAACCTAATGGAAAGAGAAATCAGGAGTTTGCTTTTGCAAGAAAATGTAAATAATGATAATCTAACTAGACCCCAGAAAAAATCTTTATGGGAACTAAAAAAGAACCCCAATATTATTATCAGACCAGCGGATAAGGGCGGTGCGGTGGTGGTGTTGGACAAAATGCTATATTACAAACAAGTTGTGGAGATGTTGTCCGACGCCACCACGTACCGCCCAATGCCGGATAACCCCACCACAAAAGTACAACAGGAGCTGGATTTAATATTAAGAGAAGGTCTGGCTATGGGGGTGATTTCTAAAAATGTTTCTGAATATCTATATGTGGAGAACCCTGTAACACCAATTTTCCATGCATTTCCTAAGGTGCATAAACAAGTCTTTCCCCCACCCCTTAGACCAATTGTGGCTGGTATAGGGGGAGTAAATGAACGTTTGTCTGAATGGATCGACAAAAAACTACAACCTTTAGTTACAAAAAATCCGGGCCACATTAAGGATACTAAACACCTATTGGGGGCCTTGGAGGATATCAAATGGGAGAAGGGCTACGAATGGTTAACTTGCGATGTTATTGCACTTTATTCCTGTATCCCACACTCACAGGCACTTTTGGCTATGTCGGAGGTCTTAAAAAGAACAGCATTATATTCTGAGGAGGAAACATTGTTTTTTATGATGTGCATAGAACATTTGCTTAAAACAAATTTTTTTATTTTTGATTCTTCCTATTACCTCCAGGTTTGCGGTTGCCCTATGGGCGCGAGTTTTTCACCAACACTCGCTAATTTATATATGAGTATTTGGGAAAGTAAATACATATTTACCGCGGCCAATCCTTATTTGAAGGAGATTGTATGGTGGGGGCGGTACCTGGATGATGTCATCCTAATCTGGCAGACACCAGAGGTACCGCTCCCCCACCAAGAATCTAGGTTGGAGGAATTTATATGTTATATCAATGGGAATGATATGAACATCAATTTTACTCATGAAAAACAGGGCATTTCAGCAACTTTTTTGGATGTAAATCTAAGGGGGGATTTAACAACAAAGGAAATTAATACCTCCCTATATAGAAAAGCTGTCAGTGGGAATTCAATCTTACACGCTGACAGCTGCCATCCAAAACATGTTATCCGTAATCTTCCCCTAGGGGAATATATCAGAGCAAAGAGGTCCTGCTCTACCAATACCTCTTTAGAATTGGAAAATAGGCGTATAGACCGACGGCTAAAAAATAGAGGCTATAAAGTATGGATGCTGAACAGGGCACGGAATATCGCTGACACAAGAACAAGGAAGTCTTTACTTGATTCTAAATATAAAAAAGGGAAGGGTGGGAACATCCCAACTTTTTCAACAGAATATACAGTTGACTACCAGGCTATTGTAGCTCTTATGCATAAATTTCTACCTATTTTACATCAGGATCAGAAATTATCCTCAATATTGGGGGAAGGTTATAGATGCGTCCCAAAGAGATCCCGCACCTTGGGTAATATTCTATCACCTAGTACTTTCAAGGAGAAGGAGTCCCAACCCACGTGGTTAAAATATACAGGTACATATAAATGCGGAGGTCGTAGGTGTACACTATGTAATCACATAGAAATAACTGATACATTCTCCAATGCTATTACTAAACAGCAATTTAGAACAAAAATGTACATAAACTGTAATTCAAACCCACGTGGTTTATCTTGCTTCGTGCGAGTCATGTGACAAACATTATGTTGGCTGCACAAGCAGGGCCCTGAAAAAACGTATAGGGGAACATATAACGGCAGCAAAACCAAATAATGCAGCCAGTCGTAAAAACCTCTCAGGACTATCACGACATTTCCTTGAAATACATAGAGGGGATATTAGCGCATTAAAAATCAGGGGGATCGAACGTGTGATGCGACCAAAAAGGGGCGGGGACTGGGAGCGCATATTGCTTTGTCGCGAAGCCCACTGGATATTGTCATTGAATGTACGGTATCCGGAGGGATTGAATTATCGTACGGACATATCCCACTTCTATTAAATTCATCCTATACTGTGACATAAGTAGATATGGACCCTGGATATGACTTAAAAACGTCAAAATGAAAACTGACTCTTATACTCGTTTTGCTCCTGCATTGGCTGCTCCTCTTATTTATGGTGCCGCTGATTAGGCTCATGAGCCTGACAACGTCCCGGGGATGGGGAGGACAGCTACGATTGGGGCAAGCGAGTGTAATGTGATAAGCTGTCCATTTGTTGATTAATATCTGAATAAATAACCCCTACCCCGCCACAAAAACTGCTCCTCTTATTTATGGTGCCGCTGATTAGGCTTATGGACCTGACGGCGTCCCAGGGATGGGGAGGGCAGCTACGATTGGGGCAAGCGAGTGTAATGTAATAAGCTGTCCATTTGTTGATTAATATCTGAATAAAAAACCCCTACCCCGCCACAAAAACGTTATTATAAAAACTTTATAAAAACTTTATCATATCTTTTGTATTTTAGGTAGATTTACTCAGACATCACCTATAAGAATAATGACTGATGGGAATAATGAATAAGGGGTGTGAAAATACCCATGCAGAACATTGTGAGATTTAAAAACCATAGCTATCTCTCATATTTACATTCATATACAGTCATGTTCAATCATATTTATGGATATATGAATATTACGGTATAACTATGCTCCATCTTATATGTACTAGCAAACTAATATATGATCTGTTAAATACTGGTCTGGTCGACTATTGTTTGTAATTACTCTGACTGAGTAGAGTAAGACATATGTATATTTATTTATGGATCTAAAGGAAGGTTCTGTAAAAACGAACCTGATAGAATATAGTACTCAGTCAGTAGTAAGAGATATAAGGCCAGCCTGTAAATATTATTGGTTATATTAGATTTGGTTTTTTCCTGCAAAAATATTTTTGGAACTTTGACCTGCTCTCTGAAAAAGTTAACTCTTTGATTCTGGAATAATTGTTAAATGATTGCACATGGGTGATGGTAGGGGGTGTGTACATGTAAAGTTTCCTATATATGTGTTGTGCAGACACTGCTGTGTATGCCTATGATTAAGGTGCTCTAACCGAAACGCGTAAGGCGTGGGAGGGGGGCTTGTGTACCCCAGAACTTGTGTTTTATTCGTATGGATGAATAAAGAATTGGAGTTTTAAATCAGAATACCCGGTCTGTGCGGAATTTTTCTATTTACTTCACGGCTAATCTGGATACCAGCTTGGATTCCAGCACAAACAGCCTAGGAAGGCCATGGTGAGCTATGCACTTTGAATCTTTATTACGTATACTGGATATAAGCTCCCTGACCCCTACTGTATTATTGAATTAAATTATAATGGAGGCTGTTCCGGGGAATTTTGAAATGTCATATCAAGAGAGACGGAGAAGAGCGGATAATATTTTTTCTAAGGAGCCAGGCAGTGGTATTAATGGTGAGACATCAGATATAAGAGAATTATTCTCTAAACTTGAAAAATTTACCATTAGCCATCTTAAGACCTGGTGGGATTCAGTAACTTTAGAGAAATATGTGGATCATAATATGATACCAAGAGGACTGAGACTGCGGAAAGTTGCAACTACTGCATTTAATGATGCCTTTGTTGAGAAATGGAATAATACTCTAACTGAATGCTCCCTGAAACTGATGAACTTGATTATTGAGGAGGAATCAATTAAACTGAAAAATCTGGAGGCTTCCATTAAGGAGACAGAGAGCTCATTGCAGCATATGGACAAACACTCTGAGTATGAGCCCTTGAATAAACGTTTAAGACAGAAAGTGAATGACTTGGAGATCGCAATCACCGAAGTAAAAAGGAGAAAATTTGTCAGAGACTGTAAGGACTATGACAGCAACCAGGTTTACACTTGGAAAAGGACTATTACACCTAAACCTAAATCTATCCTAAAAAGACGAGTGGAGGGAACTAATACCCCACGTGTGAGCTTTTCCACCCCGGAATATACAGATCAATCATCAGTGCCCTCATCTTCAGTGGACTCTAATCGTGGTAACCCCCCTTATCAGCCCCCAAAAAACGGAGGAGGAGGAGGGGGAGAAGGGGAAAACAGGGGAGAACCCAGATACCCCTCACGCAAGAGGAGGAGAAGGTAATGAGGACTGATAATGTGGGTGAGGATTACACTGTTTTAAACTTGTCAGCTAATGTTATCACTGCTGAACAAAAGCAAGTCTTATCTAAAGGGTTAAAATTTGTACCAACCTGCAGAAGTGATTTGTTAAGAACGTTACAAGATGTCAACAGGTTTGTCAGACTCCTTACAATTAAGAGGCATTTTTTTGAGGAGGGGAGGGAGGAAGCAGACACTCCAGATACTTCGTATATGGAGAGGTCTGTGCCCCTCTCGGCCACACTTGCAGAGCAGATAACATTGAATGCCTTAAATGATTTACAGGGGACTGAGGACTTGTTGACATCAGAGAATGAAAAAACTGACCAATGTATGCGTGTTCCTAATCCTACATATTACCCTGTTGTTTCTAGATGCCCTGCTATGGATACATTCCAAAACCTAATGGAAAGAGAAATCAGGAGTTTGCTTTTGCAAGAAAATGTAAATAATGATAATCTAACTAGACCCCAGAAAAAATCTTTATGGGAACTAAAAAAGAACCCCAATATTATTATCAGACCAGCGGATAAGGGCGGTGCGGTGGTGGTGTTGGACAAAATGCTATATTACAAACAAGTTGTGGAGATGTTGTCCGACGCCACCACGTACCGCCCAATGCCGGATAACCCCACCACAAAAGTACAACAGGAGCTGGATTTAATATTAAGAGAAGGTCTGGCTATGGGGGTGATTTCTAAAAATGTTTCTGAATATCTATATGTGGAGAACCCTGTAACACCAATTTTCCATGCATTTCCTAAGGTGCATAAACAAGTCTTTCCCCCACCCCTTAGACCAATTGTGGCTGGTATAGGGGGAGTAAATGAACGTTTGTCTGAATGGATCGACAAAAAACTACAACCTTTAGTTACAAAAAATCCGGGCCACATTAAGGATACTAAACACCTATTGGGGGCCTTGGAGGATATCAAATGGGAGAAGGGCTACGAATGGTTAACTTGCGATGTTATTGCACTTTATTCCTGTATCCCACACTCACAGGCACTTTTGGCTATGTCGGAGGTCTTAAAAAGAACAGCATTATATTCTGAGGAGGAAACATTGTTTTTTATGATGTGCATAGAACATTTGCTTAAAACAAATTTTTTTATTTTTGATTCTTCCTATTACCTCCAGGTTTGCGGTTGCCCTATGGGCGCGAGTTTTTCACCAACACTCGCTAATTTATATATGAGTATTTGGGAAAGTAAATACATATTTACCGCGGCCAATCCTTATTTGAAGGAGATTGTATGGTGGGGGCGGTACCTGGATGATGTCATCCTAATCTGGCAGACACCAGAGGTACCGCTCCCCCACCAAGAATCTAGGTTGGAGGAATTTATATGTTATATCAATGGGAATGATATGAACATCAATTTTACTCATGAAAAACAGGGCATTTCAGCAACTTTTTTGGATGTAAATCTAAGGGGGGATTTAACAACAAAGGAAATTAATACCTCCCTATATAGAAAAGCTGTCAGTGGGAATTCAATCTTACACGCTGACAGCTGCCATCCAAAACATGTTATCCGTAATCTTCCCCTAGGGGAATATATCAGAGCAAAGAGGTCCTGCTCTACCAATACCTCTTTAGAATTGGAAAATAGGCGTATAGACCGACGGCTAAAAAATAGAGGCTATAAAGTATGGATGCTGAACAGGGCACGGAATATCGCTGACACAAGAACAAGGAAGTCTTTACTTGATTCTAAATATAAAAAAGGGAAGGGTGGGAACATCCCAACTTTTTCAACAGAATATACAGTTGACTACCAGGCTATTGTAGCTCTTATGCATAAATTTCTACCTATTTTACATCAGGATCAGAAATTATCCTCAATATTGGGGGAAGGTTATAGATGCGTCCCAAAGAGATCCCGCACCTTGGGTAATATTCTATCACCTAGTACTTTCAAGGAGAAGGAGTCCCAACCCACGTGGTTAAAATATACAGGTACATATAAATGCGGAGGTCGTAGGTGTACACTATGTAATCACATAGAAATAACTGATACATTCTCCAATGCTATTACTAAACAGCAATTTAGAACAAAAATGTACATAAACTGTAATTCAACCCACGTGGTTTATCTTGCTTCGTGCGAGTCATGTGACAAACATTATGTTGGCTGCACAAGCAGGGCCCTGAAAAAACGTATAGGGGAACATATAACGGCAGCAAAACCAAATAATGCAGCCAGTCGTAAAAACCTCTCAGGACTATCACGACATTTCCTTGAAATACATAGAGGGGATATTAGCGCATTAAAAATCAGGGGGATCGAACGTGTGATGCGACCAAAAAGGGGCGGGGACTGGGAGCGCATATTGCTTTGTCGCGAAGCCCACTGGATATTGTCATTGAATGTACGGTATCCGGAGGGATTGAATTATCGTACGGACATATCCCACTTCTATTAAATTCATCCTATACTGTGACATAAGTAGATATGGACCCTGGATATGACTTAAAAACGTCAAAATGAAAACTGACTCTTATACTCGTTTTGCTCCTGCATTGGCTGCTCCTCTTATTTATGGTGCCGCTGATTAGGCTCATGAGCCTGACAACGTCCCGGGGATGGGGAGGACAGCTACGATTGGGGCAAGCGAGTGTAATGTGATAAGCTGTCCATTTGTTGATTAATATCTGAATAAATAACCCCTACCCCGCCACAAAAACTGCTCCTCTTATTTATGGTGCCGCTGATTAGGCTTATGGGCCTGACGGCGTCCCAGGGATGGGGAGGGCAGCTACGATTGGGGCAAGCGAGTGTAATGTAATAAGCTGTCCATTTGTTGATTAATATCTGAATAAAAAACCCCTACCCCGCCACAAAAACGTTATTATAAAAACTTTATAAAAACTTTATCATATCTTTTGTATTTTAGGTAGATTTACTCAGACATCACCTATAAGAATAATGACTGATGGGAATAATGAATAAGGGGTGTGAAAATACCCATGCGGAACATTGTGAGATTTAAAAACCATAGCTATCTCTCATATTTACATTCATATACAGTCATGTTCAATCATATTTATGGATATATGAATATTACGGTATAACTATGCTCCATCTTATATGTACTAGCAAACTAATATATGATCTGTTAAATACTGGTCTGGTCGACTATTGTTTGTAATTACTCTGACTGAGTAGAGTAAGACATATGTATATTTATTTATGGATCTAAAGGAAGGTTCTGTAAAAACGAACCTGATAGAATATAGTACTCAGTCAGTAGTAAGAGATATAAGGCCAGCCTGTAAATATTATTGGTTATATTAGATTTGGTTTTTTCCTGCAAAAATATTTTTGGAACTTTGACCTGCTCTCTGAAAAAGTTAACTCTTTGATTCTGGAATAATTGTTAAATGATTGCACATGGGTGATGGTAGGGGGTGTGTACATGTAAAGTTTCCTATATATGTGTTGTGCAGACACTGCTGTGTATGCCTATGATTAAGGTGCTCTAACCGAAACGCGTAAGGCGTGGGAGGGGGGCTTGTGTACCCCAGAACTTGTGTTTTATTCGTATGGATGAATAAAGAATTGGAGTTTTAAATCAGAATACCCGGTCTGTGCGGAATTTTTCTATTTACTTCACGGCTAATCTGGATACCAGCTTGGATTCCAGCACAAACAGCCTAGGAAGGCCATGGTGAGCTATGCACTTTGAATCTTTATCACTCTCATTATGATGCATAATACCGGCGGGCGTCGCGGCGGCATTGCCGGCAACTTGGCGGCCGGCCCCGCTCCCCGCTATACCGGCAGGCGGTGCGGCGGCATTGCCGGCAAATTGGCGGCCGGTCCCGCTCCCCACTATGCCGGCGGCCGGCGCCGGCCGCAAAATCATTTATACAGCCAGACCGGCTGCGGCGGTAGGAGCGGGCGGCCCCCGCACCCCGCCACCGGCCGGCCCATAGGGAGAAGTCCCGGTCCTCCCGCCTGTCAGTCCGGGCCTGGTTTATACTGGACTGTCTATATAGGAGAACGATTAATTACACTGTTCAAATAATGTGCTACTTTCTAGGTGACATACCAGATACATACATATTTTAGATAAAGCCAACATTAGAGGTATTTCCATTGCTTCATATTCTCATTTCTACATCTTGTCACTTCAAACTCACAACTAAAACGAAATCCCATTAATAAACTGTTTTGTTGCCAATATTTTAAAAACACGGTTAGGCCAGGTTCACACATCTCCGCTGCTAGTATTTAGCGGGTCTCCGATAACTACTTGGCTTTTTTCAGTGGAGCGGAGATGCGTGAGCGCTGTCGCTTTTTGCAGACGCAGCCCCTGGTTACCCGATGTTGATCGTGGTAACCAGGTCACACACAAGGCTGCCTAGTGTCCGCTTAAGCTGAGCGGACAGGGAAACGCTGCTAGCAGCGTTTCCCTGTCAGCTCTGGGAAAGCGGACACTAGGCAGCCTTGTGTATGAAGTGGTTACCACGATCAACATCGGGTAACCAGGGGCTGCGTCACCAGTAAGCGGCCTCGCTCACGCATGTCGGCTTCACTGAATAAAGCTAAGTATTTAGCGGAAATACAAGCAGCGGAGATGTGTGAACATGGCCTTACTTTTCTTCACCCCTGACACTGTATTGCACGTTTTTTGCAAGTTTGATGGAGTCATAATAATTTATTTATACCATCACTTGACCAG
This sequence comes from Allobates femoralis, assembly GCA_033576535.1. Taxonomy (NCBI): domain Eukaryota; kingdom Metazoa; phylum Chordata; class Amphibia; order Anura; family Aromobatidae; genus Allobates; species Allobates femoralis. The sequence continues at coordinate 139,078,148 of JARQOC010000003.1, forward strand.
AGTGGCTACAGTCTCAAGTGATTAATGAATAGTACATCATTATTATTATTATTTATTATTATAGAACCATTATTTCCATGGCGCTTTACATGTGAAAAGGAGATACATAAACAACATTATTCATGAACAATACAGAGCACAGAAAGGTACAGGTGGGGAAAGGACCCTGCCCACAAGGGCTCACAGTCTAAATGGGTAAGGATACACTAGGAGAGGGTAGAGCTTGTCATATGGCAGTTTGGTAGACTGAGGCTCACTGCAGGTTGTAGGCATGTTGGAAAAGGTGGGTCTTCAGGTTCCTTTTGACATTTTCCATGGTAGGTGAGAGCTGAGAGAGTTCCAGCATGGGGGATGCATGGGAGAAATCTTGTATGCGATTGTGAAAAGAAGTTATAAGAGGAGAGTAGAGAAGACATCTTGAGAGGATTGCAGGTTGCGTAAAGCTGAGTACCGGGAGACCATGTTGCAAATGTATGAGGAGACAGATTGTGTATGGCTTTGTATGTTGTGGTTAGGGTTTTGAACCTTCCTGACCCTGCAGTTGCTGACCCCCACCATTTTGTAGTTTAAATATAATTTGGATATCATTGACTATATATTATTGTTCTGATATGATCTTGCATAGTAATATTTAATGAAAAGTAAAGTACCGTATATGCTCGTGTATAAGCCGAGTTTTTCAGCCCAAAAATTGGGCTGAAAAGTTCCCCCCTCGGCTTATACACGGGTCATACGGTATGCTGTGGGGGGGGGGGCCTGCACCGGTGGCTGGAGGAGGCAGGAGGGGGCCGCGGTGACCGCAGGCGGTCACGTGGGGCCGCCTCATTAGTGCAATGAATATGCACGGCATCCCCCCGTCCATCAGTGGCAGGGGGATGCCGTGCATATTGCACTACACAGTCCCCCCCTCCTTATCATGTCTCCCCCAGGCTGCGGCAGCTGTCAAAATAACAAACACTTCATACATCACCTTCCGGCGCAGCTCCTCTGGTCCCGGCTTATTCTTCCTGCTTGTGCCGGTGTCATGTGACCGGGCGCAGGAGATGACGTCATTTCCTGCGTGCGGTCACAGAAGCCGGCACAAGAAGGAAGAAGAAGCCGGGACCGGAGGAGCTGCGCCGGAAGGTGATGTATAAAGTGTTTGTTATTTTGACAGCTGCCACAGCCTGGGTGAGACATGATAAGGAGGGGGGGACATACTAAGGAGGGGGGGCTGTGTGTTACTTGTGGGGGCCAGTATACCACCACTGGGGGGCCTGTTTACTACCACTGGGGCTGTAAATACCTCTGGGGCTGCTGGATACTACCACTGGGGCTGTATATACCACTGGGGCTGCTGTATACTACCACTGGGGCTGTATATACCTCTGGGGCTGCTGTATACTACCACTGGGGCTGTATATACCTCTGGGGCTGCTGGATACTACCACTGGGGCTGTATATACCTCTGGGGCTGCTGGATACTACCACTGGGGCTGTATATACCTCTGGGGCTGCTGCTGTATATACCACTGGGGCTGTATATACCTCTGGGGCTGCTGCTGTATACTACCACTGGGGCTGTATATACCTCTGGGGCTGCTGTATACTACCACTGGGGCTGTATATACCTCTGGGGCTGCTGGATACTACCACTGGGGCTGTATATACCTCTGGGGCTGCTGGATACTACCACTGGGGCTGTATATACCTCTGGGGCTGCTGTATACTACCACTGGGGCTGTATACTACCTCTGGGGCTGCTGTATACTACCACTGGGGCTGCTGTATACTACCTCTGGGGATGCTGTATACTAACTACTGGAGCTGCTGCTGTATATACCACTGGGGCTGCTGTATATACCTCTGAGGCTGCTGTATACTACCTCTGGGGCTGCTGTATACTACCTCTGGGGATGCTGTATACTACCACTGGGGCTGCTGTATATACCTCTGGGGCTGCTGTATACTAACTACTGGAGCTGCTGCTGTATATACCACTGGGGCTGCTGCTGTATACTACCACTGGGGCTGCTGTATATACCTCTGGGGCTGCTGTATACTACACTGCTGGGGGCTGTATACCTGTGCTGGGGTCCACCCTCGGCTTATACACGAGTCAATAGGTTTTCCCAGGTTTTGGGGGCAAAAGTAGGGGGGTCGGCTTATACACGGGTCGGCTTATACACGAGTATATACGGTAATAAAAACCATTATTTTTAAGAATATAGTTGTTTAGTGAAGGTATAAAAAGCAATCTTTTAAGCAATGACAATCATAAAAACTTTCAAAAAAAAGTTATCCAAAAGTAGATGACTTGAAGCTCAGGGCAAACATTTTAGGTAGGTATGGAAAAAATCTTTAAAGGAAAGAATATTTTCATAAAACAGAAGTGTTAATAGTACATTTTTTTTTAATTAACAAAATACAAAATGAATAAACAAAACAATATGTAAAATGTTGTATGATCACTTTTTGCTTTCAAGAGGGGATCAAAGCATCAATTATTTTAGGTTAACATGTAGCCAGTGTTTAAAGAAACTCAGAAGGGAGATTGTGCCAAACATCTCATAGAAGTATTTAAAGATCTTTTGTGCCTGTGCAGATTCCCTTCTCTCTTGTAAACCTAATACGAATTAGATTATGTGAAGATCGAGAGTCCTATTTCCAGGACTCTGTTCTTCTTTATACCTGAGGTAATTTTAATGATATTAGCCGTTTGCTTGAAGTCTTTGCCCTGTTGCACAATAAATTTGAAGCCAAAAACCCCACTTATGGTATTACAGTGTTGGCCAAAAGTATTGACACCCATGCAATTCTGTCAGATAATACTCAGTTTCTTCCTGAAAATGATTGCAATCACAAATTCTTTGGTATTATTATCTTCATTTAATTTGTCTTAAATGAAAAAAACACAAAAGAGAATGAAGCAAAAAGCAAAACATTCATCATTTCTCACAAAACTCCAAAAATGGGCCGGACAAAAGTATTGGCACCCTCAGCCTAATACTTGGTTGCACAGCCTTTAGCCAAAATAACTGCGATCAACCGCTTCCGGTAACCATCAATGAGTTTCTTACAATGCTCTGCTGGAATTTTAGACCATTCTTCTTTGGCAAACTGCTCCAGGTCCCTGATATTTGAAGGGTGCCTTCTCCAAACTGCCATTTTTAGATCTCTCCACAGGTGTTCTATGGGATTCAGGTCTGGACTTATTGCTGACCACCTTAGAAGTCTCCAGTGCTTTCTCTCAAACCATTTTCTAGTGCTTTTTGAAGTGTGTTTTGGGTCATTGTCCTGCTGGAAGACCCATGACCTCTGAGGGAGACCCAGCTTTCTCACACTGGGCCCTACATTATGCTGCAAAATTTGTTGGTAGTCTTCAGACTTCATAATGCCATGCACACGGTCAAGCAGTCCAGTGCCAGAGGCAGCAAAGCAACCCCAAAACATCAGGGAACCTCTGCCATGTTTGACTGTAGGGACCATGTTCTTTTCTTTGAATGCCTCTTTTTTCTCCTGTAAACTCTATGTTGATGCCTTTGCCCAAAAAGTGAGAATATTCTTCCAAAATGTTTCAGGCTTTCTCAGGTAAGTTTTGGCAAACTCCAGCCTGGCTTTTTTATGTCTCGGGGTAAGAAGTGGGGTCTTCCTGGGTCTCCTACCATACAGTCCCTTTTCATTCAGACGCCGACGGATAGTACGGGTTGATACTGTTGTACCATCGGACTGCAGGGCAGCTTGAACTTGCTTGGATGTTAGTCAAGGTTCTTTATCCACCATCCGCACAATCTTGCGTTGAAATCTCTCGTCAATTGTTCTTTTCCGTCCACATCTAGGGAGGTTAGCCACAGTGCCATGGGCTTTAAACTTCTTGATGACACTGTGCACGGTAGACACAGGAACATTCAGGTCTTTGGAGATGGACTTGTAGCCTTGAGATTGCTCATGCTTCCTCACAATTTGGTTTCTCAAGTCCTCAGACAGTTCTTTGGTCTTCTTTCTTTTCTCCATGCTCAATGTGGTACACACAAGGACACAGGACAGAGGTTGAGTCAACTTTAATCCATGTCAATTGGCTACAAGTGTGATTTAGTTATTGCCAACACCTGTTAGGTGCCACAGGTAAGTTACAGGTGCTGTTAATTACTCAAATTAGAGAAGCATCACATGATTTTTCTAATAGTTCCAATACTTTTGTCCACCCCCTTTTTATGTTTGGTGTCTAATTATATTCAATTTGGCTTTAGGACAATTCTTTTTGCGTTTTTTCATTGAAGACAAATTAAATGAAGATAATAATACCAAAGAATTTGTGATTACAATCATTTTCAGGAAGAAACTGAGTATTATGTGACAGAATTGCAAGGGTGTCAATACTTTTGGCCAACACAACCCCACTGACAGACTCGGTAAATAAAACTACTGTAGATGAAATAAATATATAGTACAATGAGTGTAACAATGCACAATATATCCAAGAGATGCTCTTATAGGGTTAATGAGACAATTATACAATATCAAAGACAATTAGGCTATGTTCACACAGTGCGTAATTTGCGCGCTTTTCCACAAAAGCGTGTCTGCGTCTGTGTCTGCCAGCAAAGTAAATAGAGTTTCACTTTTGCCGTGCAGACACTGCATAAATATATGCTGCGCTTTTATGGGATAAAGCATGCGCATAAAAAAAATCACCATGTCAATTGTTGAGGCTTTTTTTGTGCGCTTTTTCTCCCATAAGGGCCATTATAAGTGCTGGAATGACACATCGCCGTTCAGAAGATGAGCAATTCCAGCACGTATAATGGCAGCACTGCAGGATGTGAGGTCACATGGGGAGGAAGAATCCTGTGTTCCTCCCCTGTGTGACAGGTGTGACAGCCTTTTTGGCTTTCACATTGTATTAATATACACTGTGAAAGCTAAATAAAAGTAATCAAATGGTATGAAAAACAAAAAAAATAGAATACTTACCTCTGTTCCTGGTTACCGCGAGCTGAGAAATCCACCTCTACAGCGCTGCAAGGACCTTCCAGATCTTCCAGATCTATGATTGGCCGGTAGCGATCATCTGGTACATGACGTCACGTACCATATGATCGCTACCAGCCAATCACAGATCTGGAAGATCGCAGGTGCCACAACCGCCCCCATTGCTTAGGTTGCAGGAGATTGAGAACCGGTATTCAGTCACTTGTGTTGCCTCTCAGTGGAGCTGGCAGCCTCCTGCTAGGTGCAATGGAAATTTAACATGGCTAATTATGGGTGACATTAGTCACTTCACTGATTTTGAGGTGGTTAAACCCTCGTGGTTGGCTTTCTTTAATGACTCATGAGGGAAAGATCAGGTAAGGGCTGGTTTTATGCAATAGATGACAATCCCAACTTGTCAGATCATGAAGGGAAGACCAGTTAAAAGCTGGTATAATGCAACTTATAGAAGAACCTCAATTAATAATTAATGAGAAAGAAAACTGTTGAGCACTCATATAATGCCATCAGCATAAATCATGTGATGTAGAGTGGAAATGAAACCAATCCCCCTAGGAGTGGGAACTCACCTGCCAATGTAAGAGTAATATCCACACTTAGAAGAAATCCTACAAACAGCAATATTTCCCCAATATGGAGTTTAGTGTCTGTCTGATGGTACTTTTTCACCATTTTCCTGCATGGTATCATACCACATCTTTTGGACAATGGGGGGCCCAAAAAATATACTGACATTACAGCTCGGGATCGCAATGTATTTTCTTTGAGCTTAAACAAAAAAAAAGTAGGCAGGGAAATGCTTTACCTAACAAGAAGAATCAGCTGTAATCCCATGCTGTAATGTTCATTTAGGCCAGGGTCACATTTGCGTTCGGGATTGCAGAACCTGATCCGGTTTTGACGTCTCAAAATCCTCAAAACCGGATCCGGATCCGCAGCCCATAGGAGACCATTGTATAGCAGGCTTGCACAACTTGATATCCAGTTACCGCATTCCGGTTTCCGTTGGTGCGTTAAAAATCATGCTTGCAACGGTTTTCGCACAGTTTTCTCAGCCGGATTCCGGTTTTGAAATGTCAAACGCAAATGTCAGTGGAACCAGGTTGCGGCACCTGGATCGTAAAACACAGCACAAAACATGGACAAAATCGGATTGTCCCTGATACACCCGGATCCGGCGCAATCCGGCAAACAATAACATAGGAGTCAATGAGCGCTGGATTGAGCCGGACCCGGGTGAATCCGGGACAATCCGGGAGAATCCGATTTTAGCCGAATTCATTCCCCGCCTCAAAAACCAAGCAGGAAAGCCTGGGAAGATCCGCATGCGGCCACCAGATTCAACATTAAGGTGCAATACGGATACCGCATGCGGATTTAGGAACACATTTTGAAGCCAAAATGTGTCTGAAGGCAGTTGCGATTACTGCATCCGGATCTGGATGCAGTAAACGTAATTGCACTTCCAAGTGTGACCCTGGCCATACTCTTTTGCACCCTCCCTGGATCCCTGGAACAAGAGATGTGGTGTGATCTAACAGTGTCCCTGTATGGTCAGACACAGCCATTACAGAGTACATAGCAGGGACACATATATCAGATTATCTCAGCACAGGAGATGTGGTATGATCAGACCATGTCCCTGTACGGTCAGACACATCAATTACACAGTACATAGCAGGGACACATATATAAGATTATCTCAGCACAGGAGATGTGGTATGATCAGACCATGTCCCTGTATAGTCAGACACATCAATTATACAGTACATAGCATGGACACATATATAAGATTATCTCAGCACAGGAGATGTGGTATGATCAAACCATGTCCCTGTATGGTCAGACACATCCATTACAAAGTACACACCAGGGACACATATATAAGATTACCTTAGCACAAGAGATGTGGTATGATCAGACTATGTTCCTGTACGATCAGACACATCCATTACACAGTACATAGCAGGGACACATATATAAGATTATCTCAGCACAGGAGATGTGGTATGATCAGACCATGTTCCTGTCCAGTCAGACACATCCATTACACAGTACATAGCAGGGACATATATATATAAGAACACGGTCATGTACAGTCAGACACAAAAAATATAAGAAATGTAATTCATTTGAGGATGTGCTAACGAATAAGGAGCATGTCTCTGAAACACGTCTAGTTAACCCCTACCTAGGGGCATCTATAATGATTTTAATAAGAAGATAATAAAGAGTCAAACTGTACCAAGGCACCTAATAACCTTTTCTTTATGTCTAGTTGAGTGCAGCCAGTCACTCCTATGGAAGCCTGAAGAGTCTTGTGAGTATTGGAAGGTGGAACTTTGGATTTAAAATTTTGAATCTGCAGTCAGACACATCCATTACACAGTACATAGCAGGGACACATACAGGGCCGGCCCTACCGCTGTGCAAGTTGTGCGGTCGCACAGGGCGCCGCCTGCCATGCTTCAAAGGGGGCGCCAGAGAGACGGATATTTATGGTCTCTCTGCGGCTCCGCCGATTAAAGGGTTAATACTATTATTTCCTGCAGTGCCCCCGCCCTCCTGTAAGTGCCCGTCCCGCCCCCCCCCCCCGTCCGCACGTTTGAGTTACCTGTTCCGTCCTCCTTGTTGCTTGTACCGCCCTCCCTGAAGTGCCTGTCCCGCCCTCCTCCTGTTGCCGGCGCCATGGCAACACAAGCAGTTTGATTGGAGCAGAGAGAGCAAGTTAAGTTACACCTGCTGCCCTGCTCCAATCATTGTACAGCGGTCTAATCCCCCTGGTTCCCGCCTTGTATTGCAGCTGTAAGGAGTCACTGGAGTGACTATTTTCTGTCACACACGGCAAGACCTCGATACCAGTAAGATGATTGGGCCCTCTCTCTCTGCGACCACAGTCAGTGAACAGGTGTAGTTTCTAACACCTAATCCTAACTATTGACCCTAATCCTAATCACTGACCCTAACATCTAATCTTAACCACTGACCCTAACAACTAACCCCTGACCCTAATCCTAATCCCTGACCCTAACACCTAATCCTAACCCCCTGACCCTAACACCTAATCCCTAACAACTTATCCTAAACCTAAACCATGACCCTAACACCTAATCCTACCCCTGAGACTAACACATAATCCTATCCCCTGACCTTAATCCTAATCCCTCACCCTAACACTTAATCCTAACCCCGGGCTCTAATCCTAATACCTGACCCAAACACCTAATCCTATCCCCTGACCCTAATCCCTGACCCAAACACCTAATCCTATCCCCTGACCCTAATCCCTGACCCTAAAACCTAATCCTATCCCCTGACCCTAATCCCTGACCCTAACATCTAATCCTATCCCCTGACCCTAATCCCTGACCCTAATATCTAATCCTAACCACAGGACCCTAACTAACTCTAACCCCTGACCCTAACACCTAATCCTATCCCCTGACCCTAATCCTTGACCCTAACACCTAATCCTAACCCCTGACCCTAACACCTAATCATAACCCCTGACCTTAAAACCTAATCCTAACCCTGACCCGTAAATATGAATTACGTAGTGTTTTGGATGTAGCAAAAATATGCTACATCCAAAACGCTGCTAACACTCATTGTGGGTACAGGCCCTAACGGTTCATGCCCACAATTAGGATTAGTAGCGTTTTGGATATCCAAAATGCTGTATTGTACAGTAGCAGCACAGTGGATGGATTAATTAATCCCGTTTCCACTGTGATTCTTCATTACGCAGCATATCCTGACCTGTGGTATGGTTTTCAGAGCTGCAGCATGTTAATCTATTCCTGCAGAGATGCTAGTCCTCTGAGTGGGAGAACGTAGCGTCCGTGTCATGATTAGGGTTCTTGGTGCAGCATCTTCTTGCTGTATGCTCCCGCTCAGAACACTACCTTCTTTGCAAGCATAAATTGACATGTTGCAGCTCAGGAAGCTGCCACCACTGCCACATGTCAGTTTACACTGAGTAAAATAGAAGCACAGTTAAACGGCATTCATTAATCCATCCACTGCGCTGGCACTGTACAATGCAGCATTTTGGACGCAACAGAAAATATGCAGTGCTAGAATGCTGCTAATCCTGTTCAAGGGCACAGGTCCTAAAGGTTTATTTTTTTTAATAAACATATATGTGCTATTGTTACCATCAAGGGTGTATGATTATGTTCATGGAGCTGAGGGGCATCATTTTAATGCAAGGTGTGTTGTGTGTATAAACACATGCATAGTAGTATATTCACATGAACCCATTATTGTTATATGGTTCCTTGAAGCGTAATCTCTTATGGTACCGGCAACACCGCAATCTCGCCTGGCGATATGTGGCGATCTGATATGCGCGGTCACGTTTCTCGTGCCCGCCTCAGATCGCCGATGGCGGCTTCAGAATAAATGAAGGCTGCTGTTGTTCCCTGATTTCCTCGGGATGTCAGTTTTATGTGAGGAAAGAGTGAAGCTGCCACTGATTGGCTGCATGTCTCATGTGACATGGTCTGGGGACACCAAAGGGGAATTTTGCACAGGGCGCAATTTAGCCTGAGGCCGGCCCTGGACACATATATATATATATATATAAGAATATCTGAGCACAGGAGATGTGGTATGATCACACCATGTTCCTGTATGGTCAGACACATCCATTACACAGTACATAGCAGGGACACATATATATATATAAGAATATCTGAGCACAGGAGATGTGGTATGATCAGACCATGTTCCTGTATGGTCAGACACATCCATTACACAGTACATAGCAGGGACACATATATAAGATTATCTCAGCTCAGGAGATGTGGTATGATCAGACCATGTCCCCGTACAGTCAGACACATCAATTACACAGTACATAGCAGGGACACATTTTTTTTATAAATACATGAATTTGTGGAAATTATTATTATTCCAAGATCTATTGATTAAAATGACCCCTGTTCATGGGAAAAACCCTTTAAAGGTACCTTCACACAAATCAATTTTTCTAGGCAATTTCACTGGCAATTTGCTGCTTGCAGTGAAATCATGGACACATTTATCCATTTTGTGGCTGTGTACAAATGGAACAATGTGTCCATGATTTCACTGCAACCAGAGATCTGTGACCAATATATCTGTATGTGTAACGTGGCCTTTATTCTTTTGTGCGAAAAAAATAATTGTTTGCAAACTGCAAAAGAAAAAAATGTTCTATTTTGAAAATGCAAAGAGGTAAAAGAGCTTTGTACATTGTCAATAAGACTCCAAATCAATTTCAAGGGCTTTTATCTGCATTTTAGATACTGAACTAAATCTGAGGATGTTGTGACTGAGTGACTTTTAGCTTTTTTATTACCTCACACGTTTTCAGAATAGTTTCAGTAATTAAGCCTTATAACATTCAAGAAAGTGTAAATCCTGCTGAGATGTTTCAGTTTGTAGCATCCGCTTGATGTAAAATCAAAACTCGGAAAGACACTTCTCCTGGATCTTAGCAGGCTCTTATTTCTGTTACCTTTGAAAGTCGATTGAATGGTAAAGTAGTTTGGCCTGCGCAGACTGTCGTATTGTTAACTGGGAGCAAGGTTTGAAATCCGTCGCACACAATTGCATTTTATAAGGATTTTTAATTATCTGCAGCAAAGAATAAAGACGCTCTAGGCTCCATTTGTTTATTATAGAGGGCCTTAAAAACGAGGACAGAGCTTCCTTCCCGGCTCATGCAGGGGGATGCCGAGTGAGGGAGATGATTTTTAATTCGACAAGTTCAGAGAGATTTCTTAGTTTGACGCGCACAGTAGGGGGTCTTTGAGCGCTTGGCAGTACTTCAGCTTTCTGAGCTTTGAAAATCTTTCCCTGCAGCAGAAATTGTATCAAAAGCCAATGATAATATTCCCTGCAAGGTAAAGCACCCTATTGAAGATTTCTAGAGCTGCTTATTTATTAATCACAGTTTTTCTTTTAGGAAATATCGTGCATATAGGTAATAATTCACATAGATGATAGAAATTACAAAAAAACATTAATCTTTCACCTTTTCCTTTCTGTATATTTATAAATCATGCAGAACTATGTTAAACTATATCCAGTTGCCCCAAATATATCTTTTCACTTTCAATCCCAGTCTTCCCTTTTCATCCCTGCACTCAAAGCTTTATTTCTGCCTTCTTTTTTTTACCACCAACTGGGCAAATAAGATGTTTATGGCCACTAAATCCTCAAAGTGATTAATTAATTTTACAGTGGGATATCCAATTTCTTAGGGGCCTTTTAAGTTTAAAATCATTTTATACTGAGTGCTACTGATCTTTTCCCACAATAGTAAAGTAGAAATGATAGTTTACGTCGCCGGCGTTTTAGGGATATTTACTTCTGTGGGTATGGAATCTATTTTCTTTGTTTGTCGATTCTATGTTCTTTGTTGCGGGGCTGAAACAACATTTTACTAAAGTCATTTGACTGTGGATTGGTTCATATAAGGCTAGAATGCATTTGTGCTGAATAAGGTCGTTGAATGGTTAAGGATCATATTGTAGGTCACACACAGTATGTTCTCATCTGCAAGAATTGCTGACTGTACTGTGAAACTATTGGTAGCTGAATAGGTTTAATTCCTGCTTTAATACAAGTTATTTAAAATCATGTTAAAGAAAAGGATTAAGGAATTCATTATTCAATAAGAACACCATTAAGAGATTTGTGTCATGCTTTATTAAAAGAGAAAAGTCTTTTTAGGACATTTATTAATGTACACCTACCTATGCCAATGGTTTTAAAGAAGTTAAAAATACAAGAAGCAGTACTCTGCTGTCATGGGTGGCTTTAACAGATGAACGGGTATAAAAGCAGGATGGCAGTGACGGGCTAAAGGGGATCAAGCAAAGTAGTCTGACCCCCTAGATTAAGGGTACGGACATACTGGCGTGAAACACGTACGACTGCAATGCGTGATTTTATCGCATTGCAGTTGAACCAATGTTATTCTATGTCCAGGAGCACATTGTCGAGTGTCGGACGTATTTTTCCCATCCGAACAACGCAACAAATCGCAACATGCTGCGACAGTATGCAATTCACATGCGAGAGTCGCCAATGCAAGTCTATGGGTCCGACAAAATCACAGACCACACACAGATGCGTTTCTTATGCAGCTGCAGCAAGTGCAAAGAAAAAAAAGGATATTGCAAATGAGGCATGTACGCCAGAAGCAGGAAGTATCTGTGTGCTAAGCTGTCGCAAGTGTACCGATCACGCCTCTGGGAATCCGAGTACGATGGGCCACAACATCAATGTAGAAAGGTTGATTGAACTGCTCCAGGAGAGGCCAGAATTGTAGGACCTAAGACAAGCTGGCTATGCAGACCAGAGGAACAAACAAAGAGAAAAAATGGCTTACAGCACCTAGGCACTCAGAGACAATTTACAGTCTCATATGGCAAATAGTCAAAAAAGGTGCACGTTTAAACCAGGGAGTCCATAATGGGTACTTACGTAACAATAAACTGAAGTAAAAAAACAGCGCCTCTCACTCAGGTGGTATTTTCAATCCATCTTTGCTTTATTCCAATCCATTAAAAGGCACGATGTTTCGAACCACACACGGTTCTTTATCAAGCACAAACCATATTTAACACAGGTTTCCTTATATAATACAATCCCCTCCCCCTTATTAACAAATCACCAATCAGTTATCTGCATTATCACAACATTGTAAAAAACAATACATATAATATAATAAAATCGCCACCAGGATCATATCAGTATTATAAGGACCTCACCTAATGCTCTATGTGCTCTGATCGTGCCCAGTGTCTCTGAGAACTATATTAAATGTCTCTGATCAGCTTGCTGTGCACTGTGGCCATCATGAAATCATCAACCAATCACTAGCAGTGTTGTGCTGTAACCATGGGGATAATCCACCTCGTGTTTCCACTGTCACGCCTCCCAGACGTCATCATCCAATGTCCTGCTCCGCTCACTGTGTGTCATCTCCAAAGCTGATTCTCATTTGAGTGTCTGTAAATTCTATGGCACATGATTCAGCATCTGGATCTAATTGGCTCATTGCCTGCTGCATCATCAGTGTTACTCAGACCTGATAGGTCAACATAGAAGTCACTCAAGTCCTTATGCATGGGGTCTGTGCTCAGTCTACCCTCCAACTCTTATCTGGTGAAATGTGGATTAACTCCTAGTATTCCAGTGCAGATACTCATACACAGTTCATCCATTATCCCACAAAATACATATATCACCCAAATATCACATAGTTCTTAGTCACAGCAACTAAGAGACATCACAATGCCTCATATTTTCCAGATCTTAATTTCTTCAGCTATCCTAGTTGCCCAAATCCAATCCAATCCTCAAGATTAGTTATACCACACTCCTACCCAATTTTTTTTAACTACCGTATGTCCAAAGTGCATTTAACCGTAATTATCCAAACTTTAAGTGAGAGACGCTGTTTTTTTACTTCAGTTTATTGTTACAGAGGAACAAACAGTCAGCCTGGATTGACATTACCAAACAGCTCTTCACCTGTTATGACAGCAGTTCGAGGGATGTCCAAATCAATCTTGTTAAATATTACGGCCAT
>JARQOC010000003.1:139091808-139154308 GCA_033576535.1 Allobates femoralis
TGCAATGTCTATGGGGCTTGCGGTAAGTGTGCGGCAGGTGCGGCAAGTGCGGTTTCGGCACTTGCGGCAGATGTGGCCGCAAAAAAACTGCTGCTGACCGCATTTTTTTCGCGACCGCATCTGCAGCAAGTGCCAAAACCGCAACAATACCGCACTTGCTGCAAGCCCCATAGACATTGCATGGAGCTTGCTGCACGTGAACTGCATGTGCGGCTGTTATGCGGTAACCGCGGCAGTTGCGCTTTTTTCACCGCAACTGCCGCGATCAGCACTTACTGCTGATGTGAAAGGGGACTAAGGGATACATTGGTGGAATCAAGTTATCTCCCCATATATGATGCGGTTGTTAGATGGAGGAACAAAAACCTAGTAAAAAATTCCCTTTAATAAATTTTACAGTATTTTACCCTATGTTTTATAATTCCCTACTTCATACATCCTAAGACATTAGCAATAAATATCTATTGGTTTTATATCTACAAATATTGGAAGAAGTCCCAATGTGTGAAAAAATTGTGAATATTCAATGCACCATAAACCTCTTTATATTTGTTTTCTTTTTTGTCTTCACTAAAAAGATATTGTGAGCGGGTCACTCTGTAACCACATTTTCTAGGTCATGATGTTAGAATTGTGAATGCTTGTATGTGAGTGGTAGAAGAAATATGAGGAATTACTAACTCAATATTTATCATTGTTATATGAATGGAAAATGGATTTTCAAACAATTTTTAGTTATATTCCCACCTCCAATGTTTATTTAACAGATTTGTATTTGCGGAAGTTATAGACTGTATCCCTCCGTCACATTTCTGGAAGATTACCTATTCATTTTCAGCTGGTAGACTTACTGCTGTTTCTAATATTGCATATATAAACAATGGCTCTGATTGGAATGGAGTGCTATAATCATACTTCATATGGGGATCACTTTCACCAGATGTCTTATTGTCAATGTTAGTTGTACTGTCTTCAAGTGTAATCTAGTTTTTCTAAGTCAAACTATATAATTTATAGTTCCTGATGGAGAATTGAGTTTTGTAAAATAAAATAAAATGTGAATATATATTTACATTTAAAAGAAGGATCTCGTAAAGTTGATTCCTGATGCATAATGCATTACTAGATTTCTTAATTTTCACTTATTCGTCTGCTGTTAATGATTTTAGGATAAAACTAGACAAATAAAATAAATACATGTGGCATTTAGTAAAAGGGGGCTGGCACTTTTTATTTTTAGGGCACCTACAAAAATGGAACAATATCAGCCTTACCCAGGTTGCTGCAGTGCTGGATGGCCAACCTCTTCTGGAACCTCACCAATTATGGGAGGGACAGAAGAACCAACAATCTTGTAAGGACAAGATTTTTTCTGACCTACACTCCAACCTATTTTTAAAACCAGATCCAATATCACACCCTTAATAGTCCCATCTTAATTTCATTTGAATTGCCTATAATTATTAAAGCTAAAATATACAACAAAAAATAGCTAAAAAATGCAGATATCATTCTTCACTACTACTTTTAAGTACTGTTGTGAATGCTTTTTATGTAAAGAAAAAGCATGGGAAGAGACCATGACTGACAAGTATTGTGCTTCCCTACATGTAAACATCACTATTAGCAACAGGTAAGATATTGTAAAATGGCCTTATCTTCATATTATATAATCCAAACCTGAGGTCTAAGTATATATGATCATGCATTGCTATTTTGTTGTATTTTCTGCAGCTAAATCTTGATCTCTAAGCAGTAAAAATGATGCAACCAAAACATAGGGTTTGCTGCATTTTGGATGCTTTTCTTGATGCATTTTTAATGCATTTTCAGGATCCCTAAAGGTATCGTTATACAATACGATATTGTGAACGATATCGCTCAAACATCACAGGTTTGGAGTTGTTCAAGCGACATCGTTACTACTACGTTGCGTGTGACTCTGAGATATGGTTACGATAAATCGTTGGATCGTTGATCGCAGATTTGAGAACATGTTCGCAACTCAGACAATCCACGATCAGCCAACCTGCTGCATCGTTCTGTGTGACACCGCGATAACGATGTCATTCACGACTTTGCCTATTCACATCAGTGAACAAGTATTGTTCGCTGGGTTGTACGAACGATAGCTGCTCACTGGATCGTTGGTGCGTTGTGCACGATATCTACATGTGTGACATCTCACCAACGATCTCTAAACTATGTCCTAACGACTTCCCCACCCTTAGAGATTGCTGGTGATATCGTTTCAACATTGAGACGTGTAACGGTACCGTAAGCTTAGCTTTGCTTCCACCTTGCATGCTTAAAAAATGCAAGGTGTTAAGCTGCTAAGGCAAAATGTGTGTGAAATAGTGATGAGCGAGTAGTGAACTATTCGGATTCAGATAGCTCTATCGAATACTTTGAAATGTTTCATTACTTGTTACTCATTACTCATTGAATGCAAGTCAATGGAGAACTCACTTGGATCCAAATACTGAAACATTTCAAAGTATTCAATGAATGCTATTCGAACCCAAATATCTTACTACTCACTCATTACTAAGGTAAAACCATAAAAATTAACTTTGATAAGATTATCTGAAAGAAAAAGTTTTTATGTCTGAAAAAACAATTACTATTTTGAACAAAAGAGCTGGATTCATGCACGAAGCTCAGTCATAAATTAAGCTTACCGTATATACTCGCGTATAAGCCGAGATTTCAGCCCAAAATTTGGGCTGAAAAGTCCCCCCTCGGCTTATATGCGAGTATATAAATTTTACAGCCGCAGCCCCGGTGGTATACAGGCCCCCCCATCAAGCTCCAGGGCCCCCCCTTTGCGCGGCAGCCTGTGAAGTAAAATCATACTTGCCAGTGTCCTGTCGCGCCGTCCGCAGCTGCCGACACGCGATCCCCGGCTTCTTTCCGCGTCTTCCGCATTCCTCTCTAGTCGCGGGCAATGACGTCATTGCCCGCGACTAGAGGAAGTCGGAAGCCGGAAGACGCAGAGTGAAGCCGGGGATCGTGTGTCGGCAAGCTACGGACGGCGCGACAGGACACTGGCAAGTATGATGTTACTTCACAGGCTGCCGCGCAAGGGGGGGGGGCCCTGGAGCTTGATGGGGGGCCTGTATACCTCCGGGGCTGCGGCTGTATACAGCCCTGGAGCTGCTGTATACACCACTGGGGCTGCTGGCATATACCTCTGGGGCTGCTGGCATATACCTCTGGGTCTGCTGGCATATACCTCTGGGGCTGCTGGCATATACCTCTGGGGCTGCAGGCATATACCTCTGGGGCTGCTGGCATATACCTATGGGGCTGCTGGCATATACCTCTGGGGCTGCTGGCATATACCTCTGGGGCTGCAGGCATATACCTCTGGGGCTGCAGGCATATACCTCTGGGGCTGCAGGCATATACCTCTGGGGCTGCAGGCATATACCTCTGGGGCTGCTGGCATATACCTCTGGGGCTGCAGGCATATACCTCTGGGGCTGCAGGCATATACCTCTGGGCCTGCAGGCATATACCTCTGGGGCTGCTTATACCACTGGGGCTGCTTATACCACTGGGGCTGCTGCTGTATACTACCACTGGGGCTGCTGCTGTATACTACCACTGGGGAGGCTGCTGTATACCTCACTGCTGGGGGTTGTATACCTGTGCTGGAGTCCACCCTCGGCTTATACGCGAGTCAATAAGATTTCCCAGTTTTTGGGGGCAAAAGTAG
Organism: Allobates femoralis; assembly: GCA_033576535.1. NCBI lineage: Eukaryota > Metazoa > Chordata > Amphibia > Anura > Aromobatidae > Allobates > Allobates femoralis. Next base: position 139,095,530 of record JARQOC010000003.1, read on the forward strand.
GGGGGTCGGCTTATACACGGGTCGGCTTATACACGAGTATATACGGTATATGAGATCATGGAAAAATACACAATTGTAGATGCATAAACAGTAGGGGAAGTTGAATTGGTCAGATATTGTTAACCTAACGCACATCACTAATTGAATTATCCCTAATTAAATTAAACAGTACTTGAAGTGAAGGAGAAAGACATAGATTGCTGTAAGAATAATACTTACATCAGCTCATGTGAGAACAAGACATGTGCAATGTAGAGTACCAGGCTCTGATACGACACTTTTAGCCATGATTGGTAATTAAAGATTTTATGGGTAATTTTAGAGGTTAGTGTAGAAGTTTATGAAGTAGTTATTGAGTAGGCCAAAAATAGATACCTTTAATATAATATATATTCATTTTAGTCTAAATTTTCAAGATTTTTCACATAACACCAGTAGATCATCACATGTGAACTTCTTCAGTAGATTCCTATCTTCACAGTCACTAAAACAGATATCTCACAGTGGCATGTGCTCTTCACATCACATAGTATGAGAGGGACTTCTCTCCATGACCATCACTTGTCTTCACTATGAGCCATGTACCCAAGTGTTCTTCCTTTCCTCATATTCTATGCAGTGTGAGATCCAGCATACAGTTAAACCTTCTCTGTATTCCAAGTAAACAGACTGTTCCTTCAGTAGTCTAAGGCCAGTTTCACACTGCGGGTTGGATCCGATCTGAGGCTGTCCGTGTAAACCGGACAGCCCCGAACCGATTTTTGGCCCCATAGTAGTCTATGGGGCCGGATAGAAGCCAAATGGCAGCTCTCTGCCATCCGGTCTCTATCTGTCCGGGACAATCCAGGAGAAGAGACAATTCTCCCACGGACACAAAAAAACGCTGCTTGCTTATCTCCTCTAATTGGCAATTCCCGGATTGCCCCTGATTGTCCTGGATTCGCCCAGATCCTCCCAGATCCGGGGCAATTTGGCGCTCCCTAACATGAGGAACCGTATCCCTGCGGCTGCACACCACAGTTGTTTCAGGACCGTGGCTAGCTCCCTGCAAGGCGTGGTCCTGATTCATCAGTGGCGGCAGCTGCGTGCGGGTGCACACCGGACCAAAGTGCATATTAGCCCTCCGGTTCTTTGTGCTGATCCGATCCGGAGCTGTCAGGTTCATCCTGACAGCCCCGAATCGGATCTTACCCGCAATGTGAAGCCGGCCTAAGGGTTTATTGGTCCACAGGTCATTTAAGTGTGATTGATAGTGATTCATCAATTATGTGTGTGATTAAACCATACAAATGCAGATAACATAAATGAGTACTGGGTATATACATCTCATACAAACAACTATTAATATAAACAGTACAAAAGATAATAAAGTAAAATGGAGGCTTGCATGGAACACACACATTCCTAATAGACATAATACCTTGCTATGTAACCAATTGCTGTATACACTGTAACTTAGCAACAGGTTTTACAGTATAAAATACACAGCCAGGAGCTTCTGCAGGGATGAACAAAGGCTTAATGTTAATAATAGATGTGGGCACCATGACTCCAGGGAGTGCCCACCCTCCCTAGAGACATGGTGACCATATGGAGCAGCATACGAAGTGTTAATTAGGTTTATTACTGCCGGCTATTGTCAGCATTTACTATTTTATGAATTCAAGCCGATGGCTCCTCGCTGTGGAGGAGATACAGTACGTAATGTGCGTACTGTATCTGTCACTATCCATGGTCCTGAAAACGTTAACATTAGTTCTATGGGCAACGCACTGCCATAAACCCGCCGGCTTCAATTCATAAAATAGTAAATGCCGACAATAGCTGGCAATACAGTAATACACCTAATTAACCCTTCATATTCTGCCCCATATGGTCACCATTTCTCTAGGGAGGGTGGGCACTCCCTGGAGGAGACATGGTGCCCACATCTAATATAACCCTTAACCCTTTGTTCATCCCTGTGGCAGCAGGAATGAACAAAGCATCCGGCTACTGCAGGCATTCACATGTTCCTTGCGGTAGCCAGACGGGCTCCCATAGAAGCACATTATAGCATGCCTGCTGCGGTTTGCAAATCGCTCCGAAAACTGCAGCCTGCATGATTTTTACCGCAGGCTGCAAATCCGGAAGCGATAACCGGATTGCATGTAGTGAAATCTGGTTTATAATGGGCTACTATGGGCTGCGGATCCTGATCCAGTTTTGAGCATTTTTACAGCTCAAAACCAGATCAGGATCTGCATTTGCTATCATAGCCTAGCCTTATTTGCAATAGTAACATCATTGCTCATCCATGTAGCAAGCATTCAATTATTCCTTGCTCCTGTGTATTCTACATTTGCCTTGCACTGAAGTGCCAGATTCTGCTAAGGAAACATTTTTTCACCTTTAAATGGCTGACTGATGATACTATTCACTTTATGTCTTTACTGTATATTTCTCATTGCTATGCATTGCTAGAACAGAGCATGAAACTTCTAAGAAAAGTGGAAATTGGGTAAGAGAAATGCTCATGACTTCAGACTGCAATAATGACTGTCTTGCGACTTCTCCTTCTTTCTTCTCATGTAGTAGATCAGCTGCCTTCAGACCTGTTTGCACATGCAGTAGAAATTTTTATGGAGGAAAAAAATATGGACACTACAGAAAGCAAAAAAATCATAAATTTATGGAGAGTGGACAACCTTGCTCTCCAGCATTATTATTAAGTGCTGCAGGCAATAACTGAGCTCATCATTGATGCCAAGTAAGGTAATTGATCCAAGTGATTAATTGCCTACATCAGCATCATTGTATCTAAGTTATTTCATTTTATATAAAATATAATGGCATGCCGAGCCCAAATCAAAGATTCAATCACTGTCCAAATATTCTGGACATTAGTCAAATTAGTCAAAAGTCTAGATATTAGTCAAAATGTATACCCCGTTAGTATTATAGATACTGGAGGATAGAGATAAATATGTAGTCCTGATAACACTTTAAAGTATATGAAAGTCTGTAAAATTATCCTGACAAGATATAAAAAAAAAACTTCCATTAAAGGTCTAAAGTAAATTGTTTAGGTGAAATTTAGTTAAGCAAGTTTGACACACTTTAGCTATCTAAAGGCCCAGTTACATGGTACGATATCGTGAACGATATTGCATAAACATCACAGGTTTGGAGTCGTTCAAGTGACTTCGTTGTGTGTGACACTGAGATTCAATTATGATAAATCGTTGGATCATTGATAGCAGATTTGAGAACATATTCTCAAATCAAACGATCCTCGATCAGCCAACCTGCTGCATCGTTGTGTGTGACACCGCGATAACGATGTCATTCACGACTTCACCCATTCACAACAGTGAACAAGTATCGTTCGCTTGGTTGTGCGAACAATAGCTGCTCGCTACATCATTGGTGCATCGTGCACGATATCTAGCCTTTATTGAGCCATCAGTTGTAAAGCGACGTTTCGTGAACAATCTCCCTTCCTCTAGCTATTAGGCTAAAAGATAGGAGATTGTTCCCAAAACGTCGCTTTACACCTGCTAACAGGTTAAGCGGATAGAAAAATAAAATACAATTTGCCACATAGTTTAAGAATAAGGTAAGGGGACTGTAGTCCAGCGTCTTGTCATCTAGATTAGGGGAAAAATAATAATAATTGTCTCAAGGTACCATCACACGCAGCAATATTGCTAGGCAATTTTACTGGCAATTTGCTGGTTGCAGTGAAATCATAGCCACATTGTTCCATTTGTACACGGCAACAAAATAGAACAATGTGGCTAGGGCTGCACAGCGCCATAGATCTACTGTAAAAGCCTTCAGGACCTCAGACTGCGCACATACTATACGTACATTACGTATAATATGCGCACCGCTCACAGGGGAGCCAGCGGCTTCATTAATAAAAATGTACAGAGCTGACAGGAGTTGGCTTACTGTACATCAGCAATTAACTCATTATATGCGCAGCTGAGTGGGTGGTATGTCTCTTGGGGGGCACCCCCTAGAGACATTATGGCCACAATTGTTATCAATATTTATTATTTTTAAACAGTGATAACACTTTGCTTATCCCGGTGGCAGCATTGCTCTGGATTACACATCCTGAGCAATCCGGTTACCACATTGCGGGGCATAGAACCGCTCCAAAAACTGCAGCCTGCATGATTTTTCATGCAGGCTGCAGAGCCGGAGGCAGTAACCGGATTGCTTGTAAAGGATGAGCAAACTGTTCTTTGTATAGTAAAACTATTTATTTTATTAATAAATGCTTGTACAATGTCTCTAGGGGGTGCCCAGTCCCCATAGAGACCTTACACCCACTCAGGTGGGCATATACTGCTATAATCTGTTATGTACAACAGCTGACTCCTGTCAGCTGTTGTACATTTTTATGAATGAAAGTGCCGGGCTCCTCAGAGTGGTGCGCATGACCCCTCAAACTGACCCCCCCCCCCCCCCGCATCTTTATACCTGTCCCTGCACCCCCTCGTATCATTTCTAGCCATCCCTTTTGTAGAAGAAAACGATTTTGTAAAGTAGAGAAAAGAGGTTATACTCACCTCGTCCTGTGTGAGGTCTCTGTTTCTGTAAAAGTGTCCAAAGGCGGGCCTGTCTGCAGCTCCCTCCGCCCGCTTTGTAATTATGCACGCCCCCTCTTGGCTTGCTGCAGTGCTGAGAGCCTGGCCACGTCATGAAAGGGGCGGGGATACTAGTATGACATGTTTTTAGCCCTGCCCCTTTCATGACGCTGCTAGGTTCTCAGCACTGCAGCAAGCCGAGAGGGGGCGTGCATAATTACAAAGCGGGCAGAGGGAGCAGCAGACAGGCCCGCCTTTGGACACTTTTACAGAAACAGAGAACTCACACAGGACGAGGCAAATATAACCTCTATTCTCTACTTTACAAAATCGTTTGTTTCTGCAAAAGGGATGGCTTGAAAAAATACGAGGGGGTGCAGGGACAGGTAGAAAGATGCGGGGGGGTCAGTTTGTGGGGTCATGCGCACCGCTATGAGGAGCCTGGTGCTTGCATTCATAAAAATGTACAACAGCTGACAGGAGTCAGCTATTGTACATAACATATTATAGCAGTATATGCCCACCTGAGTGGGTGTAAGGTCTCTAGGGGGACTGGGCACCCCTAGAGACATTGTACAAGCATTTATTTATGAAATAAACACTTTCACTAAACACAGAGCACTTTGCTTATCCTGGCGGCAGCCGGGATAAGCAACGTATATGCGGGAACCGGATTGCTCAGGATTACACATCCTGAGCAATCTGGTTCCCGCATTGCGGATGCTAAGACCGCTCCGAAAACTGCAGCCTGCATGATTTTTACTGTGAAGCAATCCGGTTTTTAGCATTGGCTCCTATGAGGAGCGTTTCTTGATCCGGTTTTGAGCTTTTTGAAAGCTCAAAACCGGATCAGGTTTTAAAAAAAAAAACGCAGATGTGACCCTAGCCATAGGCTAAGGTCACACATGAGCCCTGGATCCGGTAAAAGCATCAATTTTTCAACTTAGAATTTTGTGAAAAACGGATGCGTTAACGGATCCATAGGCCTTGTCCACACACATGCGCTCTCAGTATTTAGCCTGTCTGCGCTAAATACTTAGTTTTTGTGAGAGAAGTGCAGGTGCGTGTATGCCGGGGCTTCTTTGAAACGCAGACCCTGGTTACCCGATGTGTATCGTGGCAACCAGTTCATACTGCAGGGGCTGCGTTTCAAAGAAGCGCTGGCATACACGCACCTGCGCTTCTCTCACAAAAACTAAGTATTTAGCGCAGACACGCTAAATACTCTGAGAGCGCAGGTGTGTGGACAAGACCAAAAACGCAGTGTCAAAAGTGCATTAAATAAATGCTATGCATTTTTGAAACTGCATAAAAAACTTTGCTTGCAGCATTTTTGGGTGCAGTAAAAAACCGCATAGCTTTTTTAAACATAGGCCCTATGGGAAACGCATCTGTTAATGCATGATTCATATAGGTACCATGCTTTAAATGCATGTGTTAATGCATAGCAATTTTGGGATGTAAACATAGCATTTTCCAAAAATGGAATCAGTTTTTGGAAAGGAAGAAAAACGGATTGCCATGTGTGACCCTAGCCATAGTGGCACTCACTATTTGTTACTATTTGTTACTTCAAAAAAATGCAGAAACGCATGCTTTTTTTTAAGGCACCAAAAAACTCAAGCCAAGTGTGACCCTAGCCTTAGTTTGGTCCAATCATAGTATATCTTTCATTTTATCTTAGGCTAGGGTCACACTTGGCATTAGTTTTTTTGGTGCCTTAAAAAAAGCATGCGTTTCTGCATGCTTTTTTCATTTCTGCATGCGTTTTTTTAGGTGCCTTTAGCCACCCATGCGTTTTTACATGTGTTTTTGAATCAGCACCCAAAACAAATTCATGAACATTTTTTTGGTGCTGTTTTAAAAACGCATGCATTTTTTAGAAAACGCATGCGTTTTTTAACATGGACCCCTATGGGAAACGCATGCGTTTTTGGATGGTACTAAATGGTACTAATGTACCATGCGTTTTTGCATGTGTTTTTGATGGCAGCTACTCACATAAGTGCAAAAACTCATGCCAAAAACGCATGGCACTTTAGGCATGCATTTTTGCTATTGGGGCATGCATTTTTGCTATTAGGGCATGCTTTTTTTGCGTGGGGGCCTATGGGTGCGTTTTTACATGCATTTTTAAAAACGCAGGTCTCCAAAAAAGCATGAAAAATCTGCAAGTGTGACCCTTGAAAAAGCTGTGCAAAAGCACAATAGCAGCAGGTATGCTTCAGTGCCTGTAGGGCATTTGGTGCACTTGAAGGAAAGCGATAGGAGATTAGATTTTATTCTCATGAAACTTAACTGCCAGGATTAAGAATGGTCATTATGTAGTGATTCAAATGTTCTCTTTGCTCTTTGAGCAGCAAAGAGAATAAACAAATTACCCATGCTTTTTGTATGAATAGGACAGCTGTGATAGGACTCATCACTAGAGCCTAAAAGCTGTCCAATAAGAACATGGGAAACGCATGTGTTAATGCATGGCACCTATAGGCACCGTTAAGCATGCGTTAACGCATATGCATTTTTCATGAAAAAGTCCCAAAATTTACCAAAAACGTCCAGGACCTCAGGGGACTCTATTGGCACCCTTAGAAAAACAGATCCATTTTTCTAAGTGCTTAAATAATGGATTTTTATGTGTGAACAAGGCCTTAATCCCACTAAAGTTCTTCTGCCACCAGTTTACATTAAGCTTGGTCTGAAGAAGCAGTTTGTGAAAACCCTACCACAGAAAGGAGAGATTGGCTAGGGTCACATCTGCGTTTTTCTTTTTTAAACCTGATCCGGTTTTGAGCTTTCAAAAAGCTCAAAACCGGATCAAGAAACACTCCTCATAAGAGCCAATGCTAAAAACCGGATTGCTTCACAAGCGATCCGGTTTCAGTATCGGCTCTGCAGCCTGCGGTAAAAATCATGCATGCTGCAGTTTTCGGAGCAGTTCTGGTATCTGCAATGCGGGAACCGGATTGCTCAGGATGTGTAATCCTGAGCAATGTGGTTCCCGCATATACTTTGCTTATCCCGGCTACCGCCGGGATAAGCACAGTGCTCTGTGTTTAGTGAAAGTGTTTATTTTATTAATAAATGCTTGTACAATGTCTCTAGGGGGTGCCCAGTCCCCCTAGAGACCTTACACCCACTCAGGTGGGCATATATTGCTATAATATGTTACGTACAATAGCTGACTCCTGTCAGCTGTTGTACATTTTTATGAATGCAAGCGTCAGGCTCCTCAGAGCGGCACACATGACCCCACAAACTGACCCCCCCGCATCTTTCTACCTGTCCCTGCACCCCCTCGTATCATTTCTAGCCATACCTTTTGCAGAAACAAACAATTTTGTAAAGTAGATACAAGAGTTTATATTCACCTCGTCCTGTGTGAGTTCTCTGTTTCTGAAAAAGTCTCCAACGGTGGGCCTGTCTGCTGCTCCCTCTGCCTGCTTTGTAATTATGCACGCCCCCTCTCAGCTTGCTGCAGTGCTGAGAGCCTGGCCGCGTCATGAAAGGGGCGGGTCTAAAATTGTGTCATACCGGTATCCCCGCCCCTTTCATGACACGGCCAGGCTCTCAGCACTGCAGCAAGCCGAGAGGGGGCATGCATAATTACAAAGTGGGTGGAGGGAGCAGCAGACAGGCCTTTGGAGACTTTTTTAGAAACAGAGAACTCACACAGGATGAGGTGAATATAACCTCTTTTCTCTACTTTACAAAATTGTTTGTTTCTGCAAAAGGGATGGCTAGAAATGATAAGAGGGGGTGCAGGGACAGGTAGAAAGATGCGGGGGGGGGTCAGTTTGTGGGGTCATGCGCACCGCTCTGAGGAGCCTGGCGCTTGCATTCATAAAAATGTACAACAGCTGACAGGAGTCAGCTATTGTACATAACATATTATAGCAGTATATGCCCACCTGAGTAGGTGTAAGGTCTCTAGGGGGACTGGGTACCCCCTAGAGACATTGTACAAGCATTTATTAATAAAATAAACATTTTCACTAAACACAGAGCACTTTGCTTATTCCGGCGGCAGCCGGGATAAGCAAAGTATATGCGGGAACCGCATTGCTTAGGATTACACATCCTGAGTAATCTGGTTCCCGCATTGCAGATACAAGAACCGCTCAGAAAACTGCAGCATGCATGATTTTTACCGCAGGCTGCAGAGCCGGAGACGGAAACCGGATTGCTTGTGAAGCAATCCGGTTTTTAGCATTGGCTCCTATGAGGAGCATTTCTTGATCCAGTTTTGAGCTTTTTGAAAGCTCAAAACCGGCTCAGGTTTAAAAAACAAAAACGCAGATGTGACCCTAGCCAAACTCATGAAGGGTGACATGTTTATAAGAAGAATGAAATCTGTTGAGAAAAGGGCTTGGGATTCTTTTAAAGAAGTCGTGAAGAAATTTCTATCTAATAACAAAGAACCAAAATTCAAAGCGGTAGGTTCTCTGAAATTGAAGTTAAATATTTTAAATTCCCATTTTTACTACTTTAATGAAAATCTTGGTGCTATTAGCGAAGAGCGAGGAGAAGGATTTATCAGTATATCAAAGTATGGAACGATGATACCAAGGTAGGCTAGGGTCACATTTACATTTTGACCCTAGCCTACCGGATTGCGGTTTAAACTTAGTACTTTTCCCAGCACCGCATAGTGTTACCACTATGCGGTGCTGGATAACGCTGCCCCTAGTTACCAGATATTTACCTTCACAACCAGTCACACAGGCAGCTGCTGGGAGTGCGCTTTACAGCGCTGTAAAGAGCACTCCCAGCAGCTGCCTGTGTGACTGGTTGGGAAGGTAAATATCTGGTAACTAGGGGCAGCGTTATCCAGCACCGCATAGCGGTAACAATATGCGGTGCTGGGAAAAGTACTAAGTTTAAACTGCAATCCAGTAGGCTAGGGTCAAAACGTAAATGTGACCCTAGCCGTAGATGGAACGTGAACATGATAATGGACAACTGCTGAATGCTTCACAGAACAAACCCGTAGACCTTCTATAGGAGAAAAGTTATCAAGAGAAGCTTTACAGAGAAAAGGACAAGGCTCAATAAAGTTGTAGATTAAATGTTCCAAAACATTTTATATATGATATTGTGTACAGTTTTGGAATGTAAGAATTTACTTTTTCATCTCACTTGTACATAAATTCATGTGCATTTTGTTAGAACTCCATATGTGGTGGTCAAAATTAGAAGTGTTTTTTTGTTTTGTTTTTTTTAAATCATAGAAGAAGATGAGCTCTCCTCCCTTCTGTCAAGATTACATCTCATCACCTGCACGCTGGACCCACTCCCATCCCACCTCACCCCAACCTCACCTCACCCCAACCTCACCTCAGCCTTCATCCCAACCTTAACACATCTCTTCAGCCATTCACTTACAAATGGTGTCTTCCCCTCACCCTTTAAAGCGGCCTCAATTAAACCCATCCTCAAAAAGCCTTCCCTCGACCCATCCTCTGTGCCTAGCTATCACCTGATATCACTTCTACCTTATGCCTCAAAACTACTGGAACATCATGTCCATCGTGAATTGTCCTCCTACCTCTCCTCCTGCTCCCTCTTTGACCAGTTACAATCTGGCTACCAACTGCATCACTCAACTGAAACTGCAGTAACTAAAGTCACCAATGACTTACTAACAGCCAGGAGCAAGTGACACTATTTTGTCCTTCTCCTCCTGGACCTGTCCTCTGCCTTTGACACTCTTGCTACAGATTCTCTCATCTCTTGGCATCACAGACTTGGCCCTATCCTGGATCTCGTTATATCTATCAGACCGGGCATTCAGTGTCTCCCTGTCCCACACCACCTCCTCAACTTGCCCCCGTCTGTCGTTGTTCCCCAAGGCTCAGTTCTAGGATCCCTATTCTTCTCCATCTACACCTTCAGCCTGGGACAGCTCATAGAATCCCACTGTGTTCAGTATGATCTCTATGCAGATGACACACAGATCTACCTCTCTGGACCTGACACCACGTCCTTACTGACCAAAATGCCACAATGTCTGTCTGCTATTTCATCTTTCTTTTCTGCTCTTTCTAAAACTGAACATGGACAAAACAGAAATCATCTTCTTTCCCCCATCTCACTCTACCCCTTCACCAGACCTATCCATCAAAGTCAATGGTTGCTCGCATTCCCCAGTCCCTCATGCTTGGTGCCTCGGGGTTATCCTCGACACTGGTCTCTCTTTCAAGCCACATATTCAAGCCCTTGCCACCTCCTGCTGATTCCAACTTAAAAATATTTTCCATATCTGTACATTCCTTGACCAAGAAACTGCAATCACACTTGTGCACACCCTAATCATCTCCCACCTTGACTATTGCAACCTCCTGCTCTCTGGCCTCCCCTCTAGAACTTCCCCCACTATTCCCCAGCCTCTCCTCCCTGCCAATCCCTTCACTGGCTTCCTATTGTCCAGAGGCTTCAGTTCAAAACCCTAACTATGACATACAAAGCTATCCACAACCTGTCTTCTTCAAACATCTGTGACATGGTCTCCCGGTACGTACCTATATGCAAATTCGATCCTCTCAAGATCTCCTTCTCTACTCCCCTCTTAACTAGTCTTCCCACAACCACTTACAAGATTTCTCCCGTGCTTCCCCCATACTCTGCAAAAAATTTAGAGAGAGGGGGAGCGCACTAAGGCAGTAAATGAGGGACACCAGCGTGTTATTAACAAAGGTAATCCACTCACCTGGTATGGTTGTGAGAGTCACAACCACCTGTAGAAGTTTTGGCCGCTGCAGATCCCGGGATGCAGATACATACAGTATAGGAGAAAAAGAGCCGGGGTTTGTCCGCGCTAGACCACAGGGAAAACCGAGGATGCACACAAACCTTTATTTTCACTCTTTACTTTACAATCTTTTGCAATGTTTGCTGCCCTGATGAAGTGGCCAGGTGGCCACGAAACGCATTGGCTTGAGTGTAAATAAAGGTTTGCTTGCATCCTTGGTTTTCCCTGTGGTCTAGCGCGGACAAACCCCGACTCTTTTTCTCCTATACTGTATGTCCCCCTTAGTCTGGAACTTTCTACCCCAACACATCAGATTCTCGCCCACCATGGAAACCTTTAAAATGAACTTGAAGATCCATCTCTTCTGAAAAGCCTACAACCTACACTGATCCTCAGTCCACTGAACCACCACACGACCAGGCTCTACCCTCTCCTAGTGTATCCTCAGCCATCCCTTGTAGACTGTGAGCACTCGTGGACAGGGTCCCCTCTACTTCTGTACTTGTATGTGACTTGTATTGCTCATGTTTATTGTACTTGTCTATGTATGACCCTTTTCACATGTAAAGCGCCATTAGATAAATGGCACTGTAATAATGAATAATAATAATAATTAATCATTGGTTTTGAAAAAAATGTATACATCCCCAGTTTTGCATACCTGTGTAATTGTAGTAGGCCTGATATAGTTGTTATTATAATTTGCTTGTTATCCTTTCTGACATGAATGTCAAAAATGTTTAACCATCAGCGTCTTTCATCTCTGCAAGTCTAAAGGCCCTGTCTCCCATGACGACGCATCAGCGATCCCGATAACGATAATGATGTGTAGTGATCGCTGATGCATCGTTGTCACATCGCTGGTAAGATGTCAAACAGGCATCTTACCAGTGATGTGAAGAACAACTTTAGCAACGATCCAGAGTATACCAAGGTCATTGTGAATTTTCTCTCCATAGCATTGCATTGAGATCATTGCTCTTTATCTCTGTCAAATACAACGATGTAGCGCTCCCAGCAGGAGTGCAACGACGCAGGAATGACCCAGAGCAGTGTGTACCGATCAACGATCTCACAGCAGGGGCCAGATCGTTGGTGCGTGTCACACAGAACGACATTGTTAGCGGGATCGCTGTTGCGTCACAAAATATGTGACGTTACAACGATCTCGTTGCGTGAGACAGGGCCTTTAGGCTAGGGTCACACTTGCGTTTTTTTTATAAAACCTGATCCAGTTTTGAGCTTTTATAAAGCTCAAAACCGGAACAGGAAACACTCCTCATAGGAGCCTATTATAAAAACCGGATTGTTTGTAAAGCAATCCGGTTACCGACTCCGGCTCTGCAGCCTGCGTGAAAAATCATGCAAGCTGCAGTTCTCGGAGCGGTTCTGTGCCCCGCATTGCAATAACCGGATTGCTCAGGATGTGTAATCCTGAGCAATCCGGTTACCGTATACTTTGCTTATCCCGGCTGCTGCCGGGATAAACAAAGTGCTAAAACTGTGAAAAAAGTTATAATGTTAATAATAATTTTGCCCATCATGTCTCTAGGGGGTGCCCACCCCCCCTAGAGACATACTACCTACTCAGGTGGGCATGTAAGGGATTAATATTCTCTGTACAGTATAGCCGACTCCTGTCGGCTCTGTACATTTTTATCAATGAAGCTGGCGGCTCCCCTGACAGTTGCGCATAGTATATGTCATGTATGTATACTATGTGCCGCTGTCCGAGGTCCTGCAGGCTTTTACAGTAGATCTATGTAAAGGGGCAATGTGGATGTGCACACATCACCCCATGTAACTGGCCGCCGGCAACCTGACAGGCGATGGGAGCCATAGGCTGGGCTTTTGAGACACCCCAGCGGCGATGCCGCCTGTCAGATTGCCGGCGCGGCACTGTAGGTGTCGCCCCATGTAATTAGGGGATGGCGACGCTGGCGGGGCGCCAAAAATGTGAGCGCTCACCCCAGTCGCCGCCGACATTTACAGCGCCATCGCCAGGTGTGATGGTACCTTAAGGCGTGAGTGGCGATCTCAGGCCATTTTTCCAGATTGGAAACCCAAAATGAGCAAGGATCCGGTTCCACAGTCAAGGCATTGATGTTCACTTGGAGATACTCCTGTGAGATTCACTCTGTGTACCACTGGTGTTTTGTGGAATAGCCGATCTAAGATTGTGTCACAGCTGCTGATACTGCTGCATGTGTGCGTCCCTTTCTATGGCAGGAATTATTTCACTAAATTTTGTCTTGTAAAGGGGATCTAAGAGAGGGGCAACCCATAAGTCGGCATAACTTCTAATTCGGACAATCCGAGGGTCATGTTGCAGGTAGTGCTCATGTGTCTTGTGCATCTAGGAGGACTAAGTCCTTGTTGTGTTGGTGGTGGGGAGGTGAGAATCATGCTTGCTTCCTCTGCCCTCTCCCCCAACCTCGCACAACAGAAATGTCATCAAGGTCTCCCTCATCTGCTGAGTCTTCCATGCCCATCGCCAGTTCATCCTCCATTTCTTCATGGGCTCCTGCACCTTCCTCAACAGTTTGGCTGCTACCATGCGCCCTCATTAATCCATCTCCCCCACTCTCCCATGCCGAACGTCTTGGTGCTGTTGACCATGAAGACCTTGTTGATCTTTTTATCACTTCCGCATGGGATTCCTCCTGTACCTCCTCCACCTACTCTTGTCCCACCACCTGACTCTGAATACTGTTTAGAGTGTGCTCCAGCATGTAGATGACAGGAATAGTCATGCTGATAATGGTATCGTCAGCGCTAAACATCTTTGTCGCCATTTCAAAACTGTGCAGAAGGGTGCATAGGTCCTTGATCTGAGACCACTCCAGCAGCATGATCTGCCCCACCTCTGGATCTCGTTGGCCTAGGCTATACGTCATAACGTATTGCACCAGGGCTCGGCGGTGCTGCCACATTCGCTGCAACATGTGCAGAGTGGAATTCCAGTGTGTTGGCACATCGCATTTCAGACGGTGAACCGGCAGGCTGAAAGACTTCTGGAGCGATGCAAGTTGAGCTGCGGGATGCGAACGCCGGAAGTGAGCACACAACGACCGAGCCCTCTGCAGAAGCCCATCTAGGCTGGGATAGTGTGTTAAAAATTGCTGGACAACCAGGTTCAACACGTGAGCCATACAAGACACTTGTGTCACATTGCCCCGGCGAAGGGCCGCACCCAGGTTTGCAGCATTGTCGCACTGTTACAACGTGGGTGGCATTACCAGACAGGCTTTGTGTGCAGGTGGAGGACCGAGACAAGGTTGAGGAGGCAGAAACAGTGGAGGACCTGCTACGTACCGAGGATTGCTGCACAACTCATGGGGATGGCAAGACTTGTACAGCAGACCCTTCTCCAGCTCTCACCATAGTTACCCAGTGCCCAGTTAGCGACATGTAACATCCCTATCCGTGATTACTGATCCAAGTGTCTGTGGTGAAATGCACCCTGTCACACACAGAGTTTCTCAAGGAAATGGTGATGTTGTCTGCGATATGCTGGTGTAGCGCAGGCATGCCCCTTCTTGGAGAAGTAGTGGCGACTTGGCATCTGGTACTGGGGTACTGCAACGGACATAAGGTCTCTGAAATCCTCTGTGTCCACCAGGCGGAAAGACAACATTTCTGTAGCCAACAGCTACATACAGTACGTAATGTGCGTACTGTACATGCTGCTATCCATGGTGCTGAAAGCTTTAACATTAGTTCTATGGGCAGCGCTCCGTCATAGAACTAATGTTAAAGCTTTCAGGACCATGGATAGCGGCATGTACAGTGCGCACATTACATACTGTATCTCCTCTTCATTGATAAAACTGTAAAAGCCGACAAAAGCCAGCAATACTGTAATAAAGAGATTTAACCCATCACATGCCGCTCTATGTGGCCAACATGTCTCTAGGGAGGGTGGACACTCCCTGGAGACATGTTGCTCACATATAATATTAACATTAACTCTTTGTTCATCCCTTACAAAGCTTCTGGGCATCAGTGCAGATCATTTCCTCGTCTGGACTCACTACAGCTTTGGAGAACACCTCTGATTCCCAGGCTATAGTGTGACTGAACAGCTCTGCAGACTCAACCCATCTCTGTTACCCCATACTCAGTAAGGGGGCTGGAGACTTGGGAGCTGGGAGGAAGCAAGTGCGATTGGGGTGACACCTCACAGGACTGGAGGGTTTGGGATGTTGAAGTTGAGGTGGAGGAGAGGCCACTTGATGGAGCACTTGAGATCTGCTGTTTTTGTGCCTCGTCTACAATAGGTATCGATGGTTGTGTCGGTAAGACAGGGATCATATCAGATGGTCCACGGAAAGAAGTAGACATCTTACTTTGGCTACTAGTGGTACTAGGCCCAAACTATTACCTGGGCTAGGGCTAGGTGCAGTTAAAAATTACTCTGAACTAGACAAGCGGTGTAGTGTGTTTCACAAGTGGGCTGCACACCACTGTCTAAATGACACTCCTACTAGGCCCAAACTATTACCTGGGCTAGGTGCAGCTAATAATTAGTCTGAACTAGACAGGCGGTGTAGCTTGGTTCACAAGTGGGCTACACACCACTGTCTAAATGACACTGCTACTAGGCCCAAACTATTACCTGGGCTAGGTGCAGTTAAAAATGAGTCTGAACTAGACAGGCTATGTACCGTATATACTCGTGTATAAGCCGACCCGTGTATAAGCCGACCCCCCTACTTTTGCCCCAAAAATCTGGAAAAACCTATTGACTCGTGTATAAGCCGAGGGTGGACCCCAGCACAGGTATACAGCCCTCAACAGTGTGGTATACAGCAGCCCCAGAGGTATATACAGCAGCCCCAGTGGTAGTATACAGCAGCCCCAGTGATAGTATCCAGCAGCCCCAGAGGTATATACAGCCCCAGTGGTAGTATACAGCAGCCCCAGAGGTATATACAGCCCCAGTGTAGTATACAGCAGCCCCAGAGGTATATACAGCCCCAGTGGTAGTATACAGCAGCCCCACAGGTATATAGAGCCCCAGTGGTAGTATACAGCAGCCCCACAAGTATATAGAGCCCCAGTGGTAGTATACAGCAGCCCCACAGGTAAATATAGCCCCAGTGGTAGTATACAGTAGCCCCAGGTATATAGAGCCCCAGTGGTAGTATACAGCAGCCCCACAGGTAAATATAGCCCCAGTGGTAGTATACAGCAGCCCCACAGGTATATAGAGCCCCAGTGGTAGTATACAGCAGCCCCACATGTAAATATAGCCCCAGTGGTAGTATACAGCAGCCCCACAGGTAAATATAGCCCCAGTGGTAGTATACAGCAGCCCCACAGGTATATAGAGCCCCAGTGGTAGTATACAGCAGCCCCACATGTAAATATAGCCCCAGTGGTAGTATACAGCAGCCCCACATATATATGCCCCAGAGGTATATACAGGCCCCCCCATCTATATACAGCCCCCCGCCGCAATCCTGTAAAGGAATAGGTTAGTATACTTATCCATCCGCTGCAGCTGTCCCGCCGCCATCGCGATTCAGCATCTTCCGACTTCCAGCGTCTCGCGTCTTCTTCCGGGTTCCTCCTCGGTCGCACAGGCAATGACGTCATTGCCTGCGACCATCGGAAGGAGACGCGAGACGCTGGAAGTCGGAAGATGCTGAATCGCGATGGCGGCGGGGCAGCTGCAGCGGATGGATAAGTATACTAACCTATTCCTTTACAGGATTGCGGCGGGGGGCTGTATATAGATGGGGGCACTGTATACCTGTATACATTGTATACAGGTATACAGTGACTCGCGTATAAGCCGAGGGGGGGACTTTTCAGCCCAATTTTTGGGCTGAAAAACTCGGCTTATACGCGAGTATATACGGTAGCTTACTTTACAGCTGGGCTACACCGCTGACTACCAGACACTGCTACTAGTCCAAAAAAAATTGGCTGGACTAGCTGCAGTAAAAAATTAGCTACTAAAGACAGGTGGTGTAGCTTTCTTCACAGCAGTGCTACACTACCTGCACTAAAAGATTGCCTGAGATAGATTTGGCCAGATGCTGTGAAAAACACTTGCACAGCACTGGCACACACCTGCTTGGCAAAAACAAATAGGAACTGCTCTAACCTAGCCCTCAAAAGGGCTGAGATTCTATCTAGTCCCTACTCCCTAAACCTATCTGTCTATCTAACTTGAGATTCATTCACTATCTATCTAACTAACACTTTATAATGCCCACGGCAGCAGTAGCGGTGCCTGACTGACACACAACTGCAGCACTGAAGAAATGGTGGTGATGGGGAAAATGGGTCTTATAGGGCAAAGACATGTGACATACACAGCCAATGGCAAATGCCCTTGCTTTTGGGCAAAAAATGCACTTTGCTGTGTGTGTGTGATTGGCTGACAGCCTGCACCGCCCCACTGTATATGCAGGTAGGAGAAAAAAACTTGATATAAACATTCATTAACAGTATTAGGGTTAGGGTTAAGCTTTTGGTGATCGAAGCATTATCAAACATAACCTCGAACTGCCGAATTTTAAGAAAATTGTTCGAATTCTTCGAATGACTCGAACATCGACCAAAACAGCTCGAATTTGAGATTGGCGGACAATTCGAATCGAACATCGCTCATTTCTACATAAGAGCCACCTTCACAGAATGCAGCCTTAGAGCTGCTGAAATTGACTCTGGGTTGGGTGACAGGTTTCCTTTAAATAATATTTACATGCGATTGAAAGTAATGTACCAGACTAGTGCAGCCAGCTACCTGTAGTTTGTGAAGATGCTTATAGCAAGAAAACCACAGAGGGTACAGTAATGATTTTTATATATTTTAAAATGGCTGCCTGAGCACTATTCAAAAATGACCTGACATTGTAGTGTATCTTTAGTTATCTGGGATTTTGGGTTGCTCTCCAATCAGAGAACTTCCAAGTTAATTTTTTGTTGTGATTTTAATTAAGTCTTTTTGTGAGCCTTGGATGGATCTGTTAACTATATATACCCTTGAGTTCCATATTATAAGTTTTGTTTTTTCCGAATGAAGATATTTCCAGCAGGGTATTTCTGGTGATTTTATTGATAGGTATAAAACTTCAATCCAGCAAGTAGGTATACCGTGGTTAAGCTGACATGTTTCGATGGTAGGTCATAATCATGGCTAGGACTGAGTGGGAGGGAGCAGCTGTTAAATACATGCCTACTCACTTCCCACACAGCTGTGTTAATTTTACAAAGTGAAAAACAATGACATTACAGCAAGAATTAAAAACAGGAAAACATTTTCCAACACACAATAATAACATACATAAATAATGTCATACAAAAACATGGAGTCAATATTGCAAAATAACTAGAGATGAACGGTGTTCGAATCGAATTGTTCGCCATTCTCAAATTCGAGCTGTTTTTGGCGATGTTCGAGTCGTTCATTGAATTAGAACAATTTGCTCCAAATTCGGCAGTTCAAGGTCATGTTCGATTTCAGTTTCGCAAGGTATATACATACATTGCGGAACTGAAATGAAGTAAAATCAAGGGCTAAAAATTAAAAAAAATTGATACTCACCTCTCTAATCCATCCAGCGACGCTTCCAGCACTGTCTACTCATCGGAGATGTGATCTCGGCAGCGTTTCCCAGTGAAGTGACGAGTTCTCGCGATAATTCGTCATGTGACCGGAATCCGCTGCCGAGATTATGACATCACCGCAGGTCCTATAGGCCCTCACTAGTAGTGAATAGTAGTGAGGATCTGTAGGACTTGCGGTGACGTCATAATCACAGCAGCGGTTTCCGGTCACATGATGAGTTATCGCGATAACTCATCATGTGACCGCAGGTCCTCACTACTATTCACTACTAGTGAGGACATGTAGGACCTGCGGTGACGTCATAATCTCGGCAGCGGTTTCCAGTCACATGACGAGTTATCGCGAGAACTCGTCATTTCACCGGGAAACGCTGCCGGGATCACATCTCCGACAGGTAGGCAGTGCTGGAAGCGTCGCTGGATGGATTAGAGAGGTGAGTATCGATTTTTTTTATTTTTAACCCTTGATTTTACTTCATTTCAGTTCCGCAATGTATGTATGTATGTTTGCGGAACTAAAATTCACCACCACACTAGTGCTTTAGTGTGTTCAAGGGTGTTCGACGAACATTCGACGAAAATTCGATGAACACACCGTCCATTCGACGAATTGAATCGAACTAGAACACTAGGGTGGTGGCTCAACACTAAATATAACATCCTGTCTAACATTCAAGCCATTAGGAGATCTTGTTCCTAGGCAAAATATCCAGTACGATTCCTTTTGTAATAAGAGGCGCCTAGTGTCCCTGCCCCTGGGTGGAGTTGCCACTTTCTCTATTTCCTGGAACTTCAGAGAAACAGTGTTACCCCCGTGTTGTAAGGAAAAATGCCTAGAGACTGCAGAAATATTAAGCGCCGTATGACTGCTATCATCAGAAATGTGCTTGCATATCCTCCTCTTCAATTCACCTTTCGTGCATCCCACATATTGTATGTGATAGGATGTGCATTCTATCAAATAAACGACATTGGTCGTACAGCAATTGATATAAGATTTAATCCTATGAGTATGTTCATTACAGTATGACATGAAAGTATCACTCCTTAATACGTGGGAGCATGCAGTACACCTGGTATTACCACATCTGTAAAAGCCTTTCAGGTTCAACCAGGTACTGTTGTCCCTAGATGTAGAGGTGAGGAAGAGGCTAGGAGAAAGCATAGACCCCAGGGTTGGGGACCTCCTGGCATTAAATCTGACTAGTGAGCTAGTCAGGATTTGTGAGAGTTTTTGGTCCCAGTTTAAGATGGGAAGGTATTTTTTAATGATACCGATTATGATGGCATATAGAGAGCTATAGGTAGTGAAAAAAGGGATAAAGTTAGATATCCTATTACGGGTATTTCTGTCAATTTTATCCTTGATAAGAGTTTCTCTATCCATTTTGTCCACTATTCCATCTGCCCTTGTCAGAATTCCTCTGGCCGGATTTTCCTTGTATCATCTATGTATCAGGCATTAGGTGATGGCTGAAGGGGTTGTTATCATTAAGGATGTAGTGTTCTTCCCAATTTCCCATAAAAATATTGGCTGAAGTTGGTGAAAATGTAGCCCCCATGCTTACTTCGCGATTCTGCAGATAAAAGGTCCTGTCAAAAGAAAAGTAGTTGTGGCTCAACAAAAAATCCACCGCCATGACAATAATATCCTGAATCGACTGATCATATCGGCTGTATTTGCTCTTGTTTTATTTGTTGTACACTTATCTCAACTCATTTTGCTCTTCTGAATATTCTTGTTTCAGACATTCTCTCATTTACTGACTGCTCTTCTACTTAGAATTTTGTCCTTTATCTGTACCTCCAGTTTCTGACCCTGCTACCGAACCAATTCTGCCAGCAGCTATTCCATGGAGTCAACCCAGGGTCCCTACAAAATTCCAATTGCACACCTCCTCTCCAGATCGCACCTCACCGCTTGTGCACTGGACCCCAGCCCACCTCCTCCCCAACCTCACCACAACACTTATCCCAGCCCTAACCCACCTCTTCAAACTACTCTTCAAACCTCTTACACCTATCTTAAAGAAGCCATCCCTTGATCCCGCTTTTGCATCCAGCTACCGGCCTATATCCCTTCTCCCGTTCACTTACAAACTTCTCGAAAAGCATGTCTACACTGTACTCTCATCCCATCTCTCATCCAACTCTCTCTTTGACAACCTTCAATCCGGCTTCCGCGCCCGCCATTCCACTGAAACTGCCCTGACCAAAATTACTAACGACTTACTCACAGCCAAAGAGAACAGACAGATCTCCGTCCTTCTCCTTCTAGAACTGTCCTCTGCATTTATCACAGTCGACCACTGTCTCTTATTACAGATCCTCTCTTTCATTGGTATCACTGACCATGCCCTCTCCTGCATCTCCTCCTAGCTTTCCAACCGCACATTTAGTGTCTCCCACTTCCACACAACCTCCTCACCCCATCCCCTCTTTGTTGGGGTCCCTCAAGGCTCTGTCCTGGGGCCCCTCCTCTTTTCAATCTATACTCTTGGTCTGGGACATCTCATAAAGTCCCATGGCTTCCAGTATCACCTGTATGCTGATGACACTCAGATCTACCTCTCTGGCCCAGATGTTACCTCTCTGCTGTCCAGAATCCCAGAGTGTCTATCAGCCATATCCTCCTTCTTCTCGCTTCCTAAAACTCAATGTAGACAAAACCAAACTCATCATCTTTCCTTCATCTCACACACCTTCCTTACCAGACCTATCTATCACAATAAATGACATCACACTTTGCCCTGTACCTGAAGTCCGCTGCCTCCGAGTAACCCTTGACTCTGCCTTGTCTTTCAAACTGCACATCCAAGCCCTTGACACCTCTTGCTGCCTCCAACTCAAAAATATTTTCAGAATCCGTCACTTCCTCAACCCTCAATCTGCTAAACTACTAGTGCATGCCCTCATCATCTCCCGTCTCGACTTCTGCAACCTCCTCCTCTTTGGCCTCCCTGCTAAAACTCTTGCACCTCTCCGATCTGTCCTTAACTCTGCTGCCCGACTTATCCACCTCTCTCCTCGCTATTCCTCCACTTCTCCCCTCTGAAAATCCCTCCACTGGCTCCCAATTCACCAGCGGATCCAATTCAAACTACTAACATTGACTTACAAAGTCATCCACAATCTGTCCCCCCATATATCTCTGAACTAATCTCCCGATATCATCCAACTCGTAATCTTTGATCCTTCCAAGACCTCCTTTTTTCCTCCACACTTGTACATTCCTCATCTAACCACCTGCAAGACTTCGTCCGAGCATCCCCCATTCTCTGAAATTCTGCACCCCAAAATGTCCAACTGTCCCCTACACTCGGAACCTTCAAGCAGAACCTGAAAATTCATCTCTTCAGAGCAGCCTAAAACCTGCAATGACCATAGTACCTGGCGCTCCACCACTGCTGGACCTGGCCCTCCACCACCGCTGGAGCTGGTGCTCCACCACCGCTGGATGTGGCTCTCCACCACCGCTGGACCTGGTGCTCCACCACCGCTGGGTGTGGCTCTCCACCACCGCTGGACCTGGCGCTCCACCACCACTGGACCTGGTGATCCACCACCACTGGACCTGGCGATCCACCACCACCAGAGCAGACCCAACCTACTGTCTCCCTTCCCACTGCCCTGTAGAATGTAAGTCTGCAAGGGCAGTGTTCTCTCTCTCTCCCCTTTGTCACTGTCACTGTCTGTCACTGTTAGTTTGTTTATTGTATTTTTAACTTGTTTGTATGTAACTCTTTCTCATGTACAGCACCATGGAATCAATGGTGCTCTATAAATAATAATAATAATAATAATAATAATAATAATAATAATAATAATAACAGTAGAGGTTAATGAGTAAAGGACAAGTGCCTTTGAGACCTTATATAGTCATGGCCAAATGTTTTGGGAATGATACAAATATTAATTTTAACAAAGTCTACTGCTTCAGTTTTTCTAATGGCAATTTGCATATACTCCAGAATGTCATAAAGAGAGATCCGCTTAACAGCAATTACTTGCAAAGTCAATATTTGCTTAAAAAATGAAGTTTAACCCCCAAAACACATTTCAACATCATTGCAGTCCTGCCTTAAAAGGAGCAGCTAACATCGTTTTAGTGATTATTCCATTAACACAGGTGTGGGTGTTGATGAGGACAGGGCTGGCGAGCAATCAGTCATAATTAAGTAAGAATGACACCACTGGACACTTTAAAAGGAGGCTGGTGCTTGGTATCATTGTTTCTCTTCAGTTAACCATTATTATCTCTAAAAAAAACACGTGCAGCCATCATTGCACTGCACAAAGATGGCCTAACAGGGAAGAGTATCGCAGCTAGAAAGATTGCACCTCAGTCAACAATCTATCGCATCATCAAGAACTTCAAGGAGAAAGCTTCCATTGTTGTCAAAAAGGCTCTAGGGCGCCCAAGAAAGACCAGCAAGCGCCAGGACCGTATCTTAAAACTGTTTCAGTTGCGGGATTGGACTACCAGCAGTGCCGAGCTTACTCAGGAATGGCAGCAGGCTGGTGTGAGTGCTTCCGGACGCACTGTGAGGCGGAGACTCTTTGTTCAAGGCCTGGTTTCAAGGAGGGCAGCAAAGAAGCCACTTCTCTCCAGAAAAAACATCAGGGACTGACTGATATTCTGCAAAAGGTACAGGGAGTGGACTGCTGAGGACTGGGGTAAAGTCATTTTCTCTGATGAATCCCCTTTTCGATTGTTTGGGACATCTGGAAAACAGCTTATTCGGAGAAGAAGAGGTGAGCGCAACCACCAGTCTTGTCTCATGCCATCTGTAAAGCATCCTGAAACCATTCATGTGTGGGGTTGCTTCTCAGCCAAGGGAATCGGCTCACTCACAGTCTTGCCTAAAAACACAGCCATGAATAAAGAATGGTACCAGAATGTCCTCCAAGAGCAACTTCTCCCAACCATCCAAGAGCAGTTTGGCGCCCAACAATGCCTTTTCCAGCATGATGGAGCACCTTGCCATAAAGCAAAGGTGATAACTAAATGGCTCAGGGAACAAAACATAGAGATTTTGGGTCCATGGCCTGGAAACTCCCCAGATCTTAATCCCATTGAGAACTTGTGGTCATTCATCAAGAGACGGGTGGACAAACAAAAACCAACAAATTCTGCCAAAATGCAAGCAATGATTATGCAAGAATGGACTGCTATCAGTCAGGATTTGGTCCAGAAGTTGATTGAGAGCATGCCAGGGAGAATTGCAGAGGTCCTGAAGAAGAAGGGTCAACACTGCAAATATTGACTTGCTGCATTAACTCATTCTAACTGTCAATATAACCTTTTGGTACTCATAATATGATTGCAATTATATTTCTGTATGTGATATAAACATCAGACAAACACAAATAAAAACCAGAGGGCAGCAGATCATGTGGAAATATAATTTTGGTGTCATTCTCAAAACTTTTGGCGATGACTGTAGATTCAGTAACTAGCAAGAAAACGTGTCCATCTAAACAGCTCACTTGTGGCAAGCCTGCGTTCGGCTTAATGTGTGGCACTTGTGGTTTTGCCATGATCCAGCCAATCTGGCGCTTGCAGCATCGGAAAAAAACGTTGATATCAGCAGTTTTTTTGACTTGTCACAAGTGCAAAACCGCAAGTGCAGCACATGACCACAAATTCCATAGGGAATTAATTAGGCCGAATGCAGGCTTGCCACAAGTGAGCCATTATGCGGCAGATGTGGCAAAACTGCCGGATCTGCCACGATTGGTAAAAATCGCTGTTGTGAAAGTAGCCTTAGGCTAGGGCCACACTAGCGTTATTGCCTCCATCCTGGGGGGTTCGTCAAAAAGCAGGATTTCGGCAGCATTAATGCAGCATTACTGTATTGTAACGCTGCCTTAACGCTACCATTAGAATCCTATGAGTGGCGGACTCGCAAGCGCATGCAAACGCCGGTACATCAATGCCAGAGTTTGAAATCTCGCGATATTTTGTAGTGCACAGGAAAAGGCGAGTTTCTGCATTTTCCTATGCTCTACGAAATAGCGTGAGATTTCAAACTCTGGCACTTACAATATGTGCCAGCATTTGCATACCCTCGGGAGTCCGTCACCCATAGGATTCTAATGGTAGCGTTAAGGTAGCACTACACTACGGTAACTCTGAGTTAATGCTGCCGGAATCCTGCTTTTTGACTGACTTCCACCAGGACGGAGGCCACAACGCTAGTGTAGCCTTAGGCTACTTTCACATCTGCGGTATTTTCACTTCTGTCAGATCAGGCACTGGACCTGGTGCTCCACCACCACTGGACCAGCGCTCCACCACCACCTGAGCAGACCCAACTTACTGTCTCTCTCCCCATTGCCCTGCAGAATGTAAGCCCGCAAGGGCAGGGTTCTCTCTCCCCTCTGTATCAGTCTGTCACTGTTAGCTAGTTTGTTGTATTTTTAACTTGTTGTACATAAACCTTTCTCATGTACAGCACCATGGAATCAATAGTGCTCTATAAATAAGTAATAATAATAATAATAATAATAATAATCAGGCAAACCTAACTTTTAAACTTCAGGTTTGATTGATCTTCCGTTTTTCAAATCCGGTGGATATCTGCCTTTTTTGCAAAAAGCCGGTGTGCCCCACTTGTGCCAAACTTGTGCTAATGCACTGTAAAGTGACCTCCGGACAAGTGAGGAGACTCAATTTTTCCCTGTTCACAATACAAACGATAAAATGTCAAATTACCTCATGATGGCAACCTGCTGAGCTCAAACAGATCTTCTAAGGCTAGGGTCACATTTGTGGCAAAAAATTCAGATCCTGATCTGGTTTAGAGCTGTTAAAAAGGTCAAAACCGGATCAGGAACCGAAGCCCATAGGAGGCCATTATTACAACCGGATTGCACTACATGCAATCCGGTTACCGCATCCGGATTTGCAGCCTGTGTGAAAAATCATGTAGGCTGCAGTTTTCGGAGCGGTATCTCTGCCGCAGCATAATTGCTATAATGGGCTCCTATGGGAGCCCATGCGGCTGCCGCAAGGTATATGTGAATGTCTGCAGCTGCCTCAGGGATGAACAAAGTATTATAACATTAATAATCCATGTGGGCAACATGTCTCAAGGGGGTGGCCACCCTCCCTAGAGACATGTTGTCCACACAGGTGGGCATGTGAGTGGTTAATATGTGTAATTATAGTATAGCCGGCTATTGTCGGCATTTACAATGTTGTGAATGAAACCCGGCGGCTCCTCGCTGTGTAGGAAATACAGTACGTAATGTATGTACTATATCAGCCGCTAACCATGGTCCTGAAAGCTTTAACATTATGTGTATGGGTAGTGCACCGCCATAGACCTAATGTTACAGCTTTCAGGGCCATGGATAGCGGCAGATACAGTATGTAAATTATGTACTGTATTTACTACACAGGAGCCTCCGGCTTCATTCATAAAATTGTAAATGCCGATAATAGCCGGCTATACTATAATGGCACATATTAACATGCCCATCTGTGTGGACAGCATGTCTCTAGGGGGGGTAGCCACCCCCTAGAGACATGTTGCCCACATCGATTATAATTTTATCCCTTTGTTCATCCCTGCGGCAGCAGGGATGAACAAAGCAGGAGGTAACTGGATTGCTCCGGATTACACATCCTGAGCAATCCGGTTGCCGCATTGCTGTTTGCCGGTCACATTTTGTATAAAAAATGTGCGTGAAGGCAATTGCAGTAACCACATCCAAATCAGGATGCACAATTACCCTTACAAATGTGACCCTAGCCTAAGATCTTCTCTGACTCCTCAATTCACATGGCCTCTGCTCTGTGCTCTGTGATAACACTGAGCAGAGCCATGTGAATAGAGGTATTGGCATGAGGTAGTTTAACAATCTTATCCTCTGTATTGTAACTGCAGTGTAGGCCACACCCCATGAAGACTGAGGTGACTGACAATGAGCTTCACACAAAGCCTGCTGAGGACATCTTGTGGAAGTTTCTTTAATGATTTCCTTCTTGATTTCATTAATAAAATATATGTGAAAGTTGATTATATTCACTTGCTATACATTATTATTGAACAAAAATTTAAACAATGGTTATGCTTTAAGCAATTACTTAGGGTGGTTTCACACTGGCGTATGCAAACGCCACGCACCGAACGCAGCCATACACTTGCGCACATGCGTTCCTATGTTTAACATGGGAACACATGTGCCTGCGTTTGGCTGCGTTCAGCTGCGTTTGCGTCCGGATGCGCATAATTTGTGCGACCTCCAGCTTGTTGCATTTTTTGTGCGTTCGCGAGCGCTTGTTTTATCTGCAAGCGTCCGCAAGCACACAAACCACGCATTGAAGTCAATGGATCCACAGCGGCGGCCACCGGGAGATCAGCTAGAGCCTCCACTGATCACCCGCCAGTGTCGACGCCAACACCAAATAGGTGATGTCGGCGCGGGAGATTTGAAACAGCGATCAGCTGTTTCTTATCTCCTTCACCGATAACACTTATTTGGTGTCAGCGCGGGAGATTTAAACAGCTGTCAGATCAGCTGTTTCTTCAAATCTCCCGCGCCGACACCGGCGGGAGATCAGTTGTGGTCGGGAGGAGGAGATCTCCACTGCTGATCTCCGCCTCCCGGTCACCGCCAAGACATCTAATTGGCTGGCCGGGCTGCATACTAATGTGAACACATGCGGAGATTCTCCTCTGCGTTCACATCAATATGGCTGCGTTTGCCATACGCATGCAGACACAAACGCCAGTGAGAAACCAGCCTTAAATCTTAAAAATGGCTCACAACCTTATCGTATGAATTTAAGCACCAATACACTCAAATCTTTTTGTAGTGAAATTTTACCCAATGTTTCACAATTTAGTACATAATTATGAAATGTATTATTATGTATTTAAATTGTAAAACTGGGTAAAACTGTTACTAAAAAAGACTTGAGTGTATGGATGAGAAACTCGACTTTAGTGCCCACTATCAGGAAGTTGCTGTCAAGGCTAATAAAATAATGGGATGAATTAAAAGGGGCATAGATGCTAATGAGAAGTTAGTTTTACCTCTATACAAGTCACCGCACTTAGAATATTGTGCATAATTCTGGTCTCCTGTGTATAAGATAGACATTGCTGAACTAGAGAAGGTGCAGAGAAGAGCGACCAAGGTTATTAGAGGACTGAGGGGTATGCAATACCAAGACAGATTATTAAATTTGGGGTTATTTAGTTTGGAAAACCGAAGGCTTAGGGGTGATCTTATTGTAATGTTCAAATATATGAGGGAACAGTACAAAGACCTTTCTTCTGCCATTTTTACTCATAGGCTAGGGCTTTTTTTTTAAACCTGATCCGGTTTTGAGCTTTCAAAAAGCTCAAAACCGGATCAAGAAATGCTCCCCATTGGAGCCAATTGCTTCACAAGCAATCCGGTTTCTGTCTCGAGCTCTGCAGCCTGCGGTAAAAATCATGCAGGCTGTAGTTTTCGGAGCGGTTTTAGCATCCACAATGCGGGAACTGGATTGCTCAGGATGTGTAATCCTGAGCAATGCTGATCCCGCAAATACTTTGCTTATCCCGGCTGCCGCCGGGATAAGCAGAGTGTTCTTTGTTCTGTTAAACTATTTATTTAATAAATAAATGATTGATCAATGTCTCTAGGGGGTGCCTAGTCCCTTACACCCACTCAGGTGGGCTTATCCAGCTATAATCTGTAATCCTCAGAGCGGCGCGCATGACCCCATAAACTGACCCCCCGTGTCGGTAGACCTGTCCCTGCACCCCCTATTATCTTTTCTAGCTATCCCTTTTGCTGAATAAAACCATGTATTAAAGTAGAGAATACAGGTTATATTTACATCTTGTGTGTTTCTGCTTCTGTAAGTGTCCAAAGGCGGGGCTGTCTGCTGCTCCCTCCTCCCGCTTATTAATTATGCACGCCCCCTCTCGTTCATGGTGTGGCCAGGCTCTCAGCACTGCTGCAAGCCGAGAGGAGGCGTGCATAAATAATAAGCGGGTGGAGGGAGCAGCAGACAGCCCCGCCTTTGGACACTTGCAGAAACAGAAACTCACACAAGACGTAAATATAACCTGTATTCTCTACTTTAATACATCGTTTTATTCAGCAAAAGGGATAGATAGAAAAGATAAGAGGGGGTGCAGGGACAGGTCTACCGACACAGGGGTATCAGTTTGTGGGGTCTTGCGCGCCGCTCTAAGGAGCCCGGTGCTTTTCTACATTACAGATTATAGCTGGATAAGCCCACCTGAGTGAGTGTAAGATCTCTAGGGGAACTGCGCACCCCCTAGAGACATTAATCAAACTTATTTATTAAATTAATCGTTTTAATATACATAGAACAATTTGCTCATCCCTGCAGCAGCAGGGATGAGCAAACTATCCGTTAACCGGATTGCTCAGGATTACACATACTGAACAATCCAGTCACCGGATTGCGGTTTCAGCCGCGGTTCCCGGATTGCTGAAGGTATGATGACAATTGCGTTCATCGCATCCGGATCTGGATGCAGTGAACGCAAATCATGTTTTAAGTGTGACCCTAGCCTTAGATTTGAGCAGGGAAACAGGGGCAACCTCTCACATATGCAGATTTTTTACTGTAAGAGCAGTGAGACTATGGAACTCATCTATATGATGTTATAATACGTGATTTGCTACAAAAATTCACAAACAACCTGGACTTCTTTCTTGAAAATTATAAATTACAGTATATGGGCAGTAGATTTCTTGGCGGGTCATTGATCCAGTTTCATCTTAGTCTGATTGTTGTATGAGATTTGGGAAGGATTTTTTTGGATTGCTGATCTGTCCACATCTTTTAGCTGCACATATCGGATCATCAAATCAGCCAGCATGTGTAGGGAATGATATGAGCTTTGCATATGAACTCACATCAAAGGGAGGGTCACAATCAAGGACATTCTTATACATCCTTGTTGTAAAGGAATTAAACTCCTACCATTGTATAGCACCTTGTGTATCCTTATACCATCATATTTGATACAGTTATCACTACATATTTTTTCGAGTTATGATTACAATTATAATATATATGTGCAAAATTGGCTTTTATCCTAATTAAATAAATTCTACAAATATTGCCTGTATCTTTACGAAATAAATATTGTTTGAACATGAAGGCATCAGTGGCGTAACTACCGGCATAGCAGCCGTAGCGGTCGCTTTGGGGCCCGGCGTTTGTGGGGGGCCCGGACCCAGCGCCGCTACGCAGCCGCTGCTATACCGGCAGCTGCGCCTGCGATACATACAGGGGCGGACTAGCCCGGCGGGCCCCGACACTTTGGGGCCACGCCCACTAAGTCCCGTTCCCATACCCCCCTGGGTGCTGTAGGGGGGGCCCGGACGGAAAGGGGGGGCCCATTGGTCCCCTGAGCGTCCCCACATGTCATACAAGGGGGCCCCTGACCGCTGCCCCCACACGCTATCCTCGGGGCCCCCTGACCGCTGCCTCCATTACTGCTGCGTCCCCCCGGCCGCTCTCCATTACCGGCGGGCAGAAGCGCTGATCTGCCTGTCATGTGGGCTGTAGCCGGCGCCGCTCTATTTCCTGTATCGCCGGCTACAGCGTCACACTACATGACAGGCTGTGGCTGCGATCAGCGCGACTGTCTGCTGCAGGTAATGGAGAGCGGGGGGCCTGTATATACCCACCAGGGGCCTGTATACCACCACCAGGGGCCTGTATATACCCACCAGGGGCTCTGTATACTACCACCAGGGGCCTGTATATACCCACCAGGGGCTCCGTATACTACCATCAGGGGCCTGTATATACCCACCAGGGGCTCTGTATACTACCACCAGGGGCCTGTATATACCCACCAGGGGCTCTGTATACTACCACCAGGGGCCTGTATATACCCACCAGGGGCTCCGTATACTACCACCAGGGGCCTGTATATACCCACCAGAGGCTCTGTATACCACCACCAGGGGCCTGTATATACCACCACCAGGGGCCTGTATATACCACCACTAGGGGCCTGTATATACCACCACCAGGGGCCCTGTATACCACCACCAGGGGCCCTGTATACCACCACTGGGGCCTGTATATACCACCACTGCGGAGGCTGCTGTAATACTGCTGGGGCCTGTATATACCACTGAGAAGGCTTCTGTATACCACTGGGGCTGCGGTAATACTGCTGGGGCCTGTATATACCACTGGAGAGGCTGCGGTATACCACTGGGGCTGCTGTATATACTGCTGGGGCCTGTAAGGGGATGTGTCTTGAAGGGGCGTGTCTTGGAGGGGGCATGTCTTGGAGGGGGCGTGTCATTGGGGGGCGTGTCTTGGAGGGGGCCCCGTTCAAAAGTTTGCTATGGGGCCCTGCCAGTTCTAGTTACGCCCCTGGAAGGCATCTAATATGTGATGGCTTTAGGACCCTTATATCTATGTCTGTATCAGACTGTATCACGCAGTGTATGTATATTTGTACAGTTGGAGACATTGAGTATGCCATATACGTAGGTAAAGTGAATCCCTTGTATTAACCCTGTTCTGCTTATATTATTTTTGTACTATTATTGGAGTCATGTGCCTGTAATTTTATGCCTGTGTTCACCTATATTCTTTATGCTCTCTTATGGGGTATATTTTCTGATTATCTAATATATAATTACCCTAAGGCACTTCCGTCATATTCGGCGCTACTTCCGTCGTCGTGTCCGTGGCTGCCTCCCAAAGCCTAACTCGCAAAGCCTAACTTGCAAAGCCTCACTTGCAATGGCACTCGCAATGGCTTTGCGAGTCCTTGCAGAATAGGCTTCAGTGACTTGCAAAGCCTCACTCGCAATGGCTTTGCGAGTCTTCACTGAATACGCTCCACTGTCAGTCACAGCTTCACTTGCAATGTCCGGGAGATAGATAGATCTCTCTCTCTCTCTTCCGCCCGCTCCTGCGGGCCACCCCGCGGCTGCTCCTGCCCCCCCGCGGGTCGTCCTGCCCCCCCGCGGCTCCTGCGGGTCGTCCTGCCCCCCCGCGGCTCCTGCGGGCCCCCCCGCGGGTCGTCCTGCCCCCCCCCCCCCGCGGCTCCTGCGGCCCCCCCTGCTTTCTTCTAATAAAAAAAAAAAAAAAACCTCATGGATACTCACCCGGCGCGCTCCATCTACGTCCTCTAGCTCCATGCCTTGAGGACCTGTGGTTGCCTGGGAAACCGATCAGCTGATTGCTTTCCCAGGCAACCACAGGTCCTGCAAGCTGGCACACGGGTGTGTATGGTCTCATCCATCCTGCCCCTACCCCTGCCACCACCATCCTGCCCCTACCAGCCACCGGCTCCACCCTGCCCCCCCTCTCCCCTCCATAGCCCCCCCCACTCCATCCTGCCCCCCCCAGCTCCATCCTGCCCCCCACCGGCTCCATCCTGCACCCCCGCCCGCACCATCCTACCCCCTCACCGCCTCCATCCTGACCCCCCACACCAGCTCCATCCTGCCCCCCTGCCGGCTCCATTCTGCCCCCCCCACACCAGCTCCATCCTGCCCCCCCCCACCCGCTCCATCCTACCCCCCCCGCCATCTCCATCCTGCCCCCCCCACACCAGCTCCATCCTGCCCACCCACCGGCTCCATCCTGTCCCCCCACGCCACCTCCATCCTACCCCCCCCACACACCAGCTCCATCCTGCCCCCCCGCCTCCATCCTGCCCCCCCCACCGCCTCCATCCTGCCCCACCCCCCCCCTCGGCTGCATCCTTCCCCCCCAGCTGCATCCTGCCCCCCCCCACCAGCTCCATCCTGCCCCTCCACACACACCAGCTTCATCCTGCCCCCCCCCCACCGCCTCCATCCTGCCCTCCCGCCAGCACCATCCTGCCCCCCGCCCCCTCCACACTGCCCCCCCCCCCCTCGGCTGCATCCTGCCTTCACCCCCTGCATCCTGCCCCCCCCCGCCGGCTCCATCCTAACACCCCCCCTCCATCCTCCCCCCCCATACCAGCTCCATCCTGCCCCCCCCCCCACACCGCCTCCATCCTGCCCCCCCAACGCCTCCATCCTGCCCAGCTCGCTCCATCCTGCCCCCCCATCCTGTCCCGCTCTCTCCATCCTGCCCTGCTCGCTTCATCCTGCCCCCCTGCCACCATCCTGCCCCACTCGCTCCATCCTGCCCCCCCTCCACCATCCTGCCCCGCTGCCTCCATCCTACCTCGTCGCCTCCATCTTGCCCCGCTCGCTCCATCCTGCCCCGCTCGCTCCATCCTGCCACCACTCCACCCCCCTTCACCATCCTTCCCCCCTCCGCCAGCTCCATCCTGCCCCCCCGCCTCCATCCTGCCCCGCTCGCTACATCCTGCCCCCCCGCCACCATCCTGCCCTGCTCCCTTCATCCTGCCCCCCTGTCATCACCATCCTGCCCCGCCAGCACCATCCTGCCCCCCCCCACCGGCTCCATCCTGCCCCCACTGCCGCCTCCATCCTGCCCCCCCCCCTCGGCTGCATCCTGCCCCCCCGCTGGCTCCATCCTAAACCCCCCGCCGGCTCCATCCTTCCCCCCCTGCCGCCTCCATCCTGCCCCCCCGCCTCCATCCTGCCCCCCTCGCCAGCTCCATCCTGCCCCCCCCACTGCCTCCATCCTGCCCCGCTCGCTCCATCCTGCCCCCCCGCCACCATCCTGTCCTGCTCCCTCCATCCTGCCCTGCTCACTTCATCCTGCCACCATCCTGCCCCGCTCGCTCCATCCTGCCCCCCGCCACCATCCTGCCCCGCCGCCTCCATCCTACCCCGCCGCCTCCATCCTGCCCCGCTTGCCCCATCCTGCCACCACTCCACCCCCCGTCACCATCCTGTCCCCTAATCCCCCCTGCCAGTTAGCGGTCATGTGACTGATCAGCTGAACGGTTTCCCAGGCAACAACGGCTCCTAAACCCCTGTAGGACCTAGAAGACGAAGGTGGAGCGAACTGGCGGACAGGTGAGTATCCTCACTGAGGATTTTTTTATTTTTTGAAGGGACGAGCGGGGGGGAGCAGAGTATGCCCATATACCATAGTGCTGCTATACATGTGCTATAAAATTCCACCATATACTATAGTAAAACTCTACATATACTGTTATATACTGTCATATACGATAGTGCTGCTATACATGTACTGTAATGTATCGCCATATACTATAGCGCTGCTATACATGTAATGTAATGTACCACCATATACCATAGCGCTTGCTATACATGTACTGTCATGTACCGCCATATACCATAGCGCTGCTATACATGTGCTATAAAATACCCCCATATACTATAGTGCACCTGTACATATACTGTAATATATTGCCATATACTATAGTGCTGCTATACATGTGCTATACTGTACCGCCATATACCATAGTGCTGCTATATCTAATATATAAAACCCAAAGGCTCACTTCCGTCATTTTAACCAGCACTTCCGTCAGTTTGTCATCGCCAAAGTCACGTCACCACAGCGCTACACCCGTCCCGAGTGGACCAACATGCCGGCCCTAAGCGGAGTGCGACTCAGGCAGCCCCGCCACGCTTACCAACGCCCCTACACTGCCTAAAACACACATCACGGGCGGGAGACCACCCCCGTGATGTGTGCAGCCTGGAGGAGCAGAGGTGTGCCTAATTCTCATGTCGCCGCTCCAGCCTCACCTCTCCTCACCCCTCCTGCCTCACCTCTCCTCACCCCTCCTGCCTCACCTCTCCTCACCCCTCCAGCGCCAGCTCTCCTCACCCCTCCAGCGCCACCTCTCCTCACCCCTCCAGCCTCCCGCCACATCATACTCTGCTATCCACAGAGCCGCCTGTATACTCTGCTACCCACAGAGCCCCCTGTAGACTCTGCTACCCACTGACCCGCCTCTATACACACAATTAATTTCACCGCGCTCCCGATGCAATTGCATCGGGCCCCTGACCACTGCACTCTGGCCCATCCACTGCACTCTGCCCGTGACCACTGCACTCTGCCCGTGACCACTGCACTCTGCCCGTGACCACTGCACTCTGCCCGTGACCACTGCACTCTGCCCGTGACCACTGCACTCTGCCCTAAAGCAGACTATTAGCCACTGAGCCTCCGTATACTCTGCTAACCACTCAGCCGCTGTATAGTCTGCTAACCACTGAGCCCCCGTATACCCTAATAACCATAGGCTAGAATACCCGATTCTTTAGAATCGGGCCGCCATCTAGTTGTTTATATTTATCTATATATTTTAAATGTGTACTAATAAAAATTATTTTACTTGCAAATTTTTGCTTTTTTGGTTACATTAATTTGTGTTTTGGGGTTTTGTTTTCAACTTTTAGTTGCCTCTTCTGCATTTAAATTATTATCTCCTTAATAATCTTGCGGCCACTTTTTGTTTTTGATTTCCCTTCCTATTATATTACCTATAAAGGATTCTAGAAACCACAATTTTACTAATAAATGTCATTATTGTTCATGTACTTAAACAGGGGTCTCTAGCTGTGCTTTACGGGCCTGTGAAGTGTGACTCGCGACTGTCTACCACTTGGGTGCATTTGCATCAGGTCTAGTAACTAGCTTTAAAGAGCAGGTCTACAGATGGTTAGTATTGTCCATAGCCACACAAAGAAGAGGTAGGAAACACCTAGACCTTAGTATACTGCCTTGGTGTGATTTATAAGGAAAACTTTTGGCTGTAATTACACTAAGGCTAGGGTCACATTTGCGGTTTTGTTTTCAAAACCAGATCCAGTTTTGACTATTAAAAATGGTCAAAACTGGATCCGATTCCGCAGTCATAGGCTGCAATAGAAAAACCGGATTGCACTTAATGCAATCCGGTTACCGCATCCGATTTTGCAGCCTGCAGTAAAAATCATGCAGGCTGCATTTTTCGGACCGGTTGAAAAACTGGATCCATTTTTTTTTATGATGGGCTCCTATGGCAACCGGATCCGATACTGCAAGGTACATGAATGTACCTTGCGGTACCGGATCCGGTTTTTGGTGCCACAATTTTTTCTCATTGCAGATCTGGATCCATTACTGGATCCAGATCTGTAATGTGATGGCAAATGTGAAGGCGCACGGTAATTCCGGATCCAGTAATGGATGCAGTTACCGGATTGTGCCTTCCAAATGTGACCCCAGACTAATAGAGGCTCTAGGAGTCACTGCTGTGAGTTGGGTAGGAGTTCGATGTGGCTCTCAAGGTTAGAAAGGTTGGGGACCACTGTACTAATTGTGAGGTAGCAACCGGGGAACCCACTTGCATAACGACAAAACACGTGTTTATAAGTTTAACCAATGTCTACCCGTTTATTTTTCACATATAATAACATAACCCGGGTAGCATGTTTGACACATAGCACATTGATTATAAACACTTTACATAAATACACCATACATTTACATATAACATTACATAACACTTATATTGCACATAACATCTTATAGTAACCCGGGACCTGTAACCATCTCTGTCCCCATTGGAGCTCTACTAACAGCTCCCGTGGTGGCTACGGCCTCCGGCCTACTTACACTATACATACGTTACAGTACGACGATGACCCCTCCGGGCTCATAACAGGGATTGAGCAACCTGAGTACCGGGTATGTCATGTATCCCCAAGGGCTCTTTCCTGGACGCATCTCCGCCTACGTCCCGGTCAGAGTCCACCTGGTTCAACCATGGTGTCCCCACTCTAGGAGCCCTTTTAACCCCTGCTTCTGACCTTCGTTACATACGCCTCAACGGGCCCTGTGGGTCCCAATGGCGGTACCTGCCGCCTGGCTTTAGTCCCCCAGCATGATGATATACATTCACCCGTAGTCAGGATTCCTGCCTGACCGGGACCTTACATACCGTATGTGATCCATCATTCAAACGTCCATGGATCACACACCTGCTCACAGCCCATCATAACACATCCATGGACTGTGGCCCCTCCATGGCCCATTACAGGGACTGGCAAACCATAGTACACGGGAACCTCATCCGATACCTACTAGGTGCCCTATTACCCCTGTGTCTGGCACTACAGGCACACCCACACCATTAGAGGTCGTGGTTGAGGGACGGGTACCCTCTGCAAGCAGCAGGGCAAGCCTCCCTCTCGTCCCACAGGGACGGAACGCCTCCAACATCATCCATACTAGCTGGGTCACTCTCTCCCCACATCACTATACATGGGTCTTACATATAGGCCATCATCTCTCATTCAGGGCCATTACCTAAGCCCTCATACACATAGTTAAACACGTTCTGTTTCATCAGGTCCTTTAACTGAGTACTCCGACTCGGACCCAAAGGCGGTCTATGCCCGCCTGGCACACTACATACGATTGCCTCCAAAGGCTACATACATTCGCCTCCCGAAGGGCTACATTCATTCCGGTTCATCAGGACCTTTATGTGACTCCACTGAGTCGGTCCCAAGGGCGGTCTATACTCGCCTAGCATGATTTACACACACGGTGCACAGTTCCCACAATCATTCAGGAACTGCTTTTCTTACCGGGCACGGATCCGGGTCTCGCTACCTGTGTCACAGGTTCCACCAGGCGTCCCCACAGGCTCCTTCCTGGACGTGAGGTGAACCACGTCCGGTCTAGCGTCCACGGGTCAACCACGGCTTCCCCCTCCAGGTGCTGTCACAACCACGGACCTCGGCACCGGCATGGAGCTAGCATGCTCCCGTGTCCACCCACAGAGCCTTGGACTGCTCTGCACTCAGGCTGCTCTCAGCCCACATGCTCTCAGGCTGGCAATCTCTGGATGAATCTCAGCAGGATCTCAGCTTCCAGAATCAATCTAAATCTGAATGACTCAATCACTCACCTGGCTGCCTCTTATCGTGCCAGCCACTCCCACATGGACACACCCCCTTAGCTGCCGGTAATCAGCCTTTCACACAGCTCAGGTTAACTCCCTGTGTTCCGGGTTGTCAGCACTCAGCCCTCATTCCTTAGGGCCTCATCGATCTCATACCACTCTCACTGCCGCTCATTAGGCTCATGAAACCTTGTGTTCACAGTTGGTTCACACAGCATGATCAGTCAAACCGGCCAGTGTGCACAGGATCATACCTTGATCCTGCATGTGACGCGCCCCGGCCATGAGGACCATGCCGGCGGTGCCTCACATAATATATAGAAAAAAAAACTACTATTAAAGCCATTTCAAAAGAGGCTATTAGCCATCATACTATTAAATGAAAGGCAGCAAACCATGGTAGTATTTATCAGAAAGGCTTTTAATCAATGGGCCATTATCTTAATATAATGTGCAAATTGCAACGTGTTTGTGCAACATACTGTATTACTATGTATGTTAGTGTTGTGATATCAATATATAGGATGCATTATTTTCTTTTTCTAGATTCAATATCCCAGCCCTATATTATTAGCATATAAAGTATATATCCACAAAATTGCTTATTAACATATGTTAGTGAGCCAATATACCAAGCACTAAAATTGTAACTTAATATATGAGTATAATTTACACTTTATAATCAGCTAGGATGACCAGTTTATGTGTTATAGTACACAATAAAACTTCCCTTTATGCATACTGTATATATAAGACATACTATAAATAGATTGAATATTAAATTTAACAATTTGCAATGAAGACACACAACTGAGGCAACGTTTTCCAACCGCACATTTAGTGTCTCCCACTCCCACACTACTTCCTTGCCCCATCCCCTCTGTGTTAGGGTCCTTCAAGGCTCTTTCCTAGGGCCCCTCCTTTTTCAATCTATACCCTTGGTCTGAGGCCACTCATAAAGTCCCATGCATTCCAGTATCACCTGTACGCTGATGACACACAGTTCTACCTCCCTGGCACAGATGTCAACTCTCTCCTGTCCAGAATCCCAGAGTGTCTATCAGCCATATCCTCCTTCTTCTCCTCCTCTCGCTTCCTGAAACTCAATGCAGACAAAACCGAACTCATCATCTTTCCTCCATCTCACACACCTTCCTTACCAGATCTAACTATCACAATAAATTACATCACACTTTGCCCTGTATCTGAAGTCCGCTGCCTCAGAGTAACCCTTGACTCTGCCCTGTCCTTCAAACTGCACATCCAGGCCCTTGCCTTCTCCTGCCGCCTTCAACTCAAAAATATTTCCAGAATCCGTCACTTCCTCAACCCTCAATCTACTAAACTACTAGTGTATGCCCTCATAATCTACTGTCTCGACTACTGCAACCTCCTCCTCTGTGGCCTCCCTGCTAACACTCTTGCACCTCTCCAATCTGTCCTTAACTCTGCTGCTCGACTAATCCACCTCTCTCCTCACTGCTCCTCCACTTCTCCCCTCTTTAAATCCCTCCACGGGCTCCCCAATTCTACAACTAACATACTAACATTGACTTACAAAGCTGTCCACAATCTGTCCCCCCCATATATATCTGAACTAATCTCTCAATATCATCCAACCTGTAATCTTCGATCCTCCCAAGATCTCCGCCTGCTTCGCCCGAGCATTATCCATTCTCTGTAATTCTGCACCCCAACATGTCTGACTTTCCCCCACACTCAAAGCCTTCAAGCAGAACCTGAAAACCCATCTCTTCAGAAAAGCCTACAGCTTCCAATAGCCACAGTTCCACTTCATCACTACTGGACTCGGTGCTACACCACCACTGGACCTGTTGCTCCACCACCATTGGACCTGGTGCTCCACTACCACCAGAGCAGACCCAACCTACTGTCTCTCTCCCTACAGCCCTGTAGAATGTAAGCCCGCAAGGGCAGGGTCCTTTCTCCCCCTGTATCAGTCTCACTGTTAGCTTGTTTGTTGTATTTTTAACTTGTTTGTATGTAACTAGTGATGAGCGAGCATGCTCGCCACAACTCGGTACTCGCACGAGTATCACTGTACTCGGGCTACTCGGCGAGCACCGAGTAATCTCGCGATACACGTGCTGTGCTCGTGGTTGTCATCTCTGCATGTTGGCGCTCTTTTGAGAGCCAGCCCACGTACAGGGATTGCCTGGCAGACCACTGCAATGCCACAGCCCTGTTAGTTGTGGCATTGCAGGGATTGGCTGGCCTACACAGCGTGACCGAGCCTTTATAAGACCCGGCCGCGCTGTGCTCTGCACACAGGTATCCAGACAGTGAGTGTAGGGAGAGTGTCTGCTGCTGCTTAGGGACAGATTTGCGGCCCTCATAGGTAGATCCGGAGCAGGGCTGCAAACTGCTGCTGAGCTGACCACATCAGTCCTTCTCAGGACTAATCTAGGAGGATATAGGCAGGGTGATCCAGATCGGAGTCCAACCTTTTCTGTGACCATTACAGTCACCAGACTGTTGTACTTACTAGCTTGATCCAGGTTAGGACTTAGGGACTAAAATTCTCATCTCCTGTGACCATTACAGTCACCAGACTGGTGTACGTACTACCTTGATACAGGTGAGGGACTAAAAGCCTAATCTCCTGTGACCATTACAGTCACCAGACTGGTGTACGTACTACCTTGATACAGGTTAGGGACTAAAATCCTAATCTGTGACCATTACAGTCACCAGACTGGTGTACGTACTACCTTGATACAGGTTAGGGCCTAAAATCCTAATCTCCTGTGACCATTACAGTCACCAGACTGGTGTACGTACTACCTTGATACAGGTTAGGGACTAAAATCCTAATCTGTGTCCATTACAGTCACCAGACTGGTGTACGTACTACCTTGATACAGGTTAGGGCCTAAAATCCTAATCTCCTGTGACCATTACAGTCACCAGACTGGTGTAATTACTACCTTGATACAGGTGAGGGACTAAAAGCCTAATCTCCTGTGACCATTACAGTCACCAGACTGGTGTACGTACTACCTTGATACAGGTTAGGGACTAAAATCCTAATCTGTGACCATTACAGTCACCAGACTGGTGTACGTACTACCTTGATACAGGTTAGGGCCTAAAATCCTAATCTCCTGTGACCATTACAGTCACCAGACTGTTGTAATTACTACCTTGATACAGGTTAGGGACTAAAAGCCTAATCTCCTGTGACCATTACAGTCACCAGACTGTTGTAATTACTACCTTGATACAGGTTAGGGCCTAAAAGCCTAATCTCCTGTGACCATTACAGTCACCAGACTGGTGTAATTACTACCTTGATACAGGTTAGGGACTAAAATCCTAATCTGTGACCATTACAGTCACCTGACTGGTGTACGTACTACCTTGATACAGGTTAGGGACAAAAAATCCTAATCTCCTGTGACCATTACAGTCACCAGACTGGTGAAATTACTACCTTGATACAGGTTAGGGCCTAAAAGCCTAATCTCCTGTGACCATTACAGTCACCAAAACTGGTGTAATTACTACCTTGATACAGGTTAGGGACTAAAATCCTCATCTCCTGTGACCATTACAGTCACCAGACTGGTGTAATTACTACCTTGATACAGGTTAGGGACTAAAAGCCTAATCTCCTGTGACCATTACAGTCACCAGACTGTTGTAATTACTACCTTGATACAGGTTAGGGCCTAAAAGCCTAATCTCCTGTGACCATTACAGTCACCAGACTGGTGTAATTACTACCTTGATACAGGTTAGGGCCTAAAAGCCTAATCTCCTGTGACCATTACAGTCACCAGACTGGTGTAATTACTACCTTGATACAGGTGAGGGACTAAAATCCTAATCTCCTGTGACATTCGCAGTCACCAGTACTGGTCGTGTTGTACTACCTCTGTACATGTTAGGGACTTTAACATCCCATCGTGACCATTAGGATTCATGCCAGACCACTGTGTCCTACACCCTGTTACAGTTGTGGCCTTAAGATTCCTAATCTCTGTGACCATTACAAGTCACTCAGACTGTGTTAACATATACCTTGAAGAGTGTAGGGATAAAGCCTGATCTCTGCTGACCATTACAGTCACCAGATGTTGTACGTACTACCTATAGGTATGCGGACTAAGATCCTAACTCTCTGATGACCATTACAGTCACATATCTGTGTACTAATCCTGATATACAGGTTAGTGGACGTCCAATCCTATTTCTGTGACCATTACAGTCACCAGACTGTTGTAATTACTACTTGATCAGGTTAGGACTTAGAGACTAATCTCACTGTGACCATTACAGTCACCAGACTGTTGTAATTACTACCTTGATACAGGTTAGGGCCTAAAAGCCTATCTCCTGTGACCATTACAGTCACCAGACTGGTGTAAGTACTACCTTGATACAGGTTAGGGACTAAATCCTAATCTGTGACCATTACAGTCACCAGATGGTGTACGTACTACCTTGATACAGGTTAGGGACAAAATCCTAATCTCCTGTGACCATTACAGTCACCAGACTGTGTCGTACTACCTTGATACAGGTTAGGGACTAAAATCCTAATCTGTGACCATTACAGTCACCAGACTGGTGTACGTACTACCTTGATACAGGTTAGGGACTAAAATCCTCATCTCCTGTGACCATTACAGTCACCAGACTGGTGTACGTACTACCTTGATACAGGTTAGGGACTAAAATCCTACTCTTCTGTGACCATTACAGTCACCAGACTGGTGTAACTTACTACCTTAATACAGGTTAGGGACTAAAATCCTACTCTCCTGTGACCATTACACTCACCAGACTGGTGTACTTACTACCTTGATACAGGTTAGGGACTAAAATCGTACTCTTCTGTGACCATTACAGTCACCAGACTGGTGTACTTACTACCTTGATACAGGTTAGGGACTAAAATCCTACTCTTCTGTGACCATTACAGTCACCGACTGGTGTACTTACTACCTTAATACAGGTTAGGGACTAAAATCCTACTCTCCTGTGACCATTACATTCACCAGACTGGTGTACTTACTACCTTGATACAGGTTAGGGACTAAAATCCTACTCTTCTGTGACCGTTACAGTCACCAGACTGGTGTACGTACTACCTTGATACAGGTTAGGGCCTAAAATCCTAATCTCCTGTGACCATTACAGTCACCAGACTGGTGTACGTACTACCTTGATACAGGTTAGGGCTAAAATCCTAATCTCCTGTGACCATTACAGTCACCAGCCTGTTGTAATTACTACCTAGATACAGGTTAGGGATTAAAAGCCTAATCTCCTGTGACCATTACAGTCACCAGACTGGTGTACGTACTACCTTGATACAGGTTAGGGCCTAAAATCCTAATCTCCTGTGACCATTACAGTCACCAGGCTGTTGTAATTACTACCTAGATACAGGTTAGGATAAAAGCCTAATCTCCTGTGACCATTACAGTCACCAGACTGTTGTAATTACTACCTTGATACAGGTTAGGGCCTAAAAGCCTAACCTCCTGTGACCATTACAGTCACCAGACTGGTGTAATTACTA
Organism: Allobates femoralis; assembly: GCA_033576535.1. Lineage (NCBI taxonomy): Eukaryota > Metazoa > Chordata > Amphibia > Anura > Aromobatidae > Allobates > Allobates femoralis. Next base: position 139,138,793 of record JARQOC010000003.1, read on the forward strand.
CCTTGATACAGGTTAGGGACAAAAAATCCTAATCTCCTGTGACCATTACAGTCACCAGACTGGTGTAATTACTACCTTGATACAGGTGAGGGACTAAAAGCCTAATCTCCTGTGACCATTACAGTCACCAGACTGGTGTACGTACTACCTTGATACAGGTTAGGGACTAAAATCCTAATCTGTGACCATTACAGTCACCAGACTGGTGTACGTTACTACCTTGATACAGGTTAGGGCCTAAAATCCTAATCTCCTGTGACCATTACAGTCACCAGACTGGTGTACGTACTACCTTGATACAGGTTAGGGACTAAAATCCTAATCTGTGTCCATTACAGTCACCAGACTGGTGTACGTACTACCTTGATACAGGTTAGGGCCTAAAATCCTAATCTCCTGTGACCATTACAGTCACCAGACTGGTGTAATTACTACCTTGATACAGGTGAGGGACTAAAAGCCTAATCTCCTGTGACCATTACAGTCACCAGACTGGTGTACGTACTACCTTGATACAGGTTAGGGACTAAAATCCTAATCTGTGACCATTACAGTCACCAGACTGGTGTACGTACTACCTTGATACAGGTTAGGGCCTAAAATCCTAATCTCCTGTGACCATTACAGTCACCAGACTGTTGTAATTACTACCTTGATACAGGTTAGGGACTAAAAGCCTAATCTCCTGTGACCATTACAGTCACCAGACTGTTGTAATTACTACCTTGATACAGGTTGGGCCTAAAAGCCTAATCTCCTGTGACCATTACAGTCACCAGACTGGTGTAATTACTACCTTGATACAGGTTAGGGACTAAAATCCTAATCTGTGACCATTACAGTCACCTGACTGGTGTACGTACTACCTTGATACAGGTTAGGGACAAAAATCCTAATCTCCTGTGACCATTACAGTCACCAGACTGGTGAAATTACTACCTTGATACAGGTTAGGGCCTAAAAGCCTAATCTCCTGTGACCATTACAGTCACCAAACTGGTGTAATTACTACCTTGATACAGGTTAGGGACTAAAATCCTCATCTCCTGTGACCATTACAGTCACCAGACTGGTGTAATTACTACCTTGATACAGGTTAGGGACTAAAAGCCTAATCTCCTGTGACCATTACAGTCACCAGACTGTTGTAATTACTACCTTGATACAGGTTAGGGCCTAAAAGCCTAATCTCCTGTGACCATTACAGTCACCAGACTGGTGTAATTACTACCTTGATACAGGTTAGGGCCTAAAACCTAATCTCCTGTGACCATTACAGTCACCAGACTGGTGTAATTACTACCTTGATACAGGTGAGGACTAAAATCCTAATCTCCTGTGACCATTACAGTCACCAGACTGGTGTACGTACTACCTTGATACAGATTAGGGACTAAAATCCTAATCTGTGACCATTACAGTCACCAGACTGGTGTACGTACTACCTTGATACAGGTTAGGGCCTAAAATCCTAATCTCCTGTGACCATTACAGTCAATAGACTGGTGTAATTACTACCTTGATACAGGTGAGGGACTAAAAGCCTAATCTCCTGTGACCATTACAGTCACCAGACTGGTGTACGTACTACCTTGATACAGGTTAGGGACTAAAATCCTAATCTGTGACCATTACAGTCACCAGACTGGTGTACGTACTACCTTGATACAGGTTAGGGCCTAAAATCCTAATCTCCTGTGACCATTACAGTCACCAGACTGTTGTAATTACTACCTTGATACAGGTTAGGGACTAAAAGCCTAATCTCCTGTGACCATTACAGTCACCAGACTGTTGTAATTACTACCTTGATACAGGTTAGGGCCTAAAAGCCTAATCTCCTGTGACCATTACAGTCACCAGACTGGTGTAATTACTACCTTGATACAGGTTAGGGACTAAAATCCTAATCTGTGACCATTACAGTCACCAGACTGGTGTACGTACTACCTTGATACAGGTTAGGGACAAAAAATCCTAATCTCCTGTGACCATTACAGTCACCAGACTGGTGAAATTACTACCTTGATACAGGTTAGGGCCTAAAAGCCTAATCTCCTGTGACCATTACAGTCACCAGACTGGTGTAATTACTACCTTGATACAGGTTAGGGACTAAAATCCTCATCTCCTGTGACCTCTACAGTCACCAGACAGTTGTCGCTCTATACAGGCAAAATGCGCAAGGGCGTTGGCAAGGGCGTTGGCAAGGAACAAGGAAGTGGACGTGATGGTGGTGCAGGCAGAGGCCGAGGTCGTGTGCAAGCACTAATTTCGCAACAACAAAGGGCCACATCTCCTCGCTCGCACGTCCTGTCCCAAATTCTTGGGGCCCGCAGCAGTACACCGCTGTTGAACCAAGACCAGTGTCAACAGGTTGTTACTTGGATAGCGAATAATGCTTCAAGTCAGATGGGCACCTCCACAAACACCCTGTCTTCCACACGGTCAAGTGTCAGTAGCCGTGATACTGCACCGCACATTTCCCAACCTGATCCTCCTTCCTACCACCAGGCCGAGTACACGTCCACGGACATTACTGATCCCACACTAGGACACTCGGAAGAGCTGTTCACGTATCCATTCGCAGAATCTGGCCTTTCGCCACCTCCTCTTGAAGTGAGTGATGAGGAGATGGTATGTACAGATGCCCAAATATTTGAGCAGCCACGTTCTCACGAACGGAACGTTGGCAAAGTGTCTCAACAAGGGGTGGACCATGATGAGACACAATTGCCAGGAAGTCAGGAGGAGGATCAGGGTGCGGAAGAGGAAGACGACGTGGTGGATGATCCAGTAGCTGACCCAACATGGAAGGAGGATTTGCAGAGCGAGGCCAGCAGTGCACAGGGGGAGGGAGGCGTAGCATCCCAACAGGCAGTACGAAGCAGGGTCGTGTCCGCAGGCAGAAGGCAGTCAACCGTTCCCCGAAACAACAACACGACTCAAGGTGCCTGTGCAAATGTTCGCTCTTCCCGAGTCTGGGAGTTTTTTAAGTTGGCTCCAGAAGACTCTTAAAAGGCCATTTGCCACACCTGCCATGCCAGTATCAGCAGGGGTACGAAAACTAGCAGCCTGACCACCACCAGCATGATCAGGCACATGTCAGCCAAGCACCCGACTTTGTGGGAAGTACAACAGAGTCGAGGAGCGGTGCTTGCTGATGTCACTGCTACGTCTTCGCCTGTTGTGCGTGCGAGCCAATCCCCTGTCCATGCTGGCCGCGAACAAGCCTCCGGCCCTGCACCTGAAGTTGCCAACGCACAAATTACACCACCATCAAGCACGTCCTTGTCCCAGCGCAGCGTTCAATTATCCATTCAGCAAACATTTGAACGCAGGCGCAAATACGCTGCCAACGCCCCACATGCCACAGTCCTGAATTATCACATTTCGCGACTCATAGCGCTAGAAATGTTGCCTTTCCGGCTGGTGGAGACGGAAGCATTCCGCGACCTGATGGGGGCTGCTGTCCCACGTTACTCGGTCCCCAGCCGCCACTATTTCTCCAGATGTGCCGTCCCCGCATTGCTTAACCACGTGTCCAACAGCATCACACGTGCCCTGAACAACGCTGTTTCAGCCAAAGTCCACCTAACCACAGACACGTGGACAAGTGCTTGTGGGCAAGGCCGCTACATCTCCTTGACGGCACACTGGATTAATATTGTGGAGGCTGGGACCCAGTCTGAGCGAGGGTCGGAACACGTCCTTCCCACACCAAGGATAGCAGGCCCTACCTCTGTCAGGGTTTCACCGACACTCTACAGCTCCGGAATGTCATGCTCCTCAGCCTCCTCCTCCTGCGCATCCTCATCCACTGTACCCTTCACACCAGTCCCAAGCTGGAAGCACTGCAGCACTGCCTCTGCAAAGCGGCAACAGGCTGTGCTGAAGCTAGTCTGCATATGTGACAAACCCCACAATGCAGAAGAGGTGTGGACAGCTCTGAAACAGCAGGCAGATCACTGGCTCACACCTCTGAACCTAAAGCCAGGAAAGGTCGTGTGTGACAATGGCCGGAACCTGGTGGCAGCTTTGAGGCGAGGCCAGCTGACGCATGTTCCATGCGTGGCCCATGTGCTCAACCTGGTGGTTCAGAGGTTTGTAAAGTCATACCCAGAGCTGTCTGAACTGCTGGTAAAAGTTCGCCGTCTGTCTGCACATTTTCGCAAGTCACCTGCTGCTTCAGCCGGCCTTGCAGGCTTTCAGCGCCATTTGCGTCTTCCGGCCCACAGACTGGTGTGTGATGTCCCCACGCGTTGGAATTCAACTCTGCACATGTTGGTCAGGATATGTGAGCAGAAGAGGGCAGTTGTGGACTACCTGCATCACCTAAGCCGTCGGGAAATGGGTCAAACTCCACACATAACACCTGAGGAGTGGAGATGGATGTCGGACCTATGTACCGTCCTCCAAAACTTTGAGGACTCCACCAAAATGGTGAGCGGCGATGACGCCATTATTAGCGTCACCATACCACTACTCTGCCTTCTAAAACGGTCTCTGGTGAAAATCAAAGAGGATGCATTGCAGGCCGAGCGCGATGACTTGGAGCAAGAAACAGTAGTGGGTGTGGGTGAAAACACACAGCCCAGCCTCATCTCATCACAACGTGCAGTGGAGGACTATGACGAGGAGGAGGAGGATGAAGACATGGAGCAACTCTCTGGCCAAATTGAGGATATGACATGCACACCAGTCATACCCTCGATTCAGCATGGCTGGCCAGAGGACAGGGGAGATGAGGAGGAGGAGGAGGACAGCATGTACAGTCATCGTGTTGGTCTGGATACTGAAGATATGGCTGTTAAGAGCCTGGCGCACATGGCTGACTTTATGTAAGCTGCCTGGCTCGTGACCCTCGCGTTCAGAACATCTTGGCCGACAATCAGTACTGGTTGGCAACACTGTTAGACCCACGCTACAAGGAGAACTTTATGTCTCTCATTCCTGAGGCGGAGAGGTCAGCCAAAACGCAGCAGTTCTACAGGGCCATAGTCACGGAGGTAGGCAAATCATTCCCCTCACAAAACGCTAGCGGCATAGGTCAGGATTCGGCGGACAACCAAGGCGTACGGCCGAGAGGGGCACAAGTCCAATCCGCCAGAGGTAGGGGAACAGTCTTTACGATGTGGGACAGTTTTCTAAGCCCCTCACGTACCACAGTCCCTGAGGTGCGGGGTAGTGCCACCAGAAATGCTAAGTTTGGCCAGATGCTGAAGGAGTACCTTGCAGATCGAACAACTGTACTGCGAGATTCCTCTGTGCCTTTCAATTATTGGGTCTCCAAGCTGGACACGTGGCATGAATTGGCTCTCTACGCCTTGGAAGTCCTGGCCTGCCGCTAGCGTTTTATCAGAGCGTGTTTTCAGTGCTGCAGGTGGAATCATTACTGATAAACGCACCCGCCTGTCAACTGAAAATGCTGACAGGCTGACTCTGATCAAGATGAACAAGGGTTGGATTGGGCCAGACTTCACCACACCACCAGTAAATGACAACTGAATTAAAATTTTGTTCTGGGAATTTGTCATGTACCTCCACTCACCCATGGGTACACTCTTCTGGACTTTGGCTAATCGCTGGACTGCTTCTCCTTCTCCTCATGTGCCACCATGATGACCGTTACAATACTTAGGCTGTTGTTTGAGGTATACCCGCAGTGGTAAATTTTTTCGCCCATTCTTTTAGAATGGGCATTACAACGACAGGAGACCCGCTCCTTTTGAATGGGAAAAATGTTTTGAGGCCCTCCTGCACGTCTCTATCCAGGGACAATGTGGAGCCTCCCAATTTTTGGCTGCCCTGCCAAAGGGCTATACTACAATACACCCACTTGAGGTTTACAGACCCTACTGTATGTCTGTATGCATGGGTCATTGTTGAACCTCCCAATTTTTGGCTGCCCTGGCCAAAGGGCTAGACTACAATACACCCACTTCATGTTTACAGGCCCTCCTGCACGTCTCTATCCAGGGACAATGTGGAGCCTCCCAATTTTTGGCTGCCCTGCCAAAGGGCTATACTACAATACACCCACTTCATGTTTACAGGCCCTCCTGCACGTCTCTATCCAGGGACAATGTGGAGCCTCCCAATTTTTGGCTGCCCTGCCAAAGGGCTATACTACAATACCCCCACTTGAGGGTTACAGGCCCTACTGTATGTCTGTATGCATGGGTCATTGTTGAACCTCCCAATTTTTGGCTGCCCTGCCAAAGGCCTATAGTACAATACACCCACTTGAGGGTTACAGGCCCTACTACATGTCTGTATGCATGGTTCATTGTTGAACCTCCAAATTTTTGGCTGCCCTGGCCAAAGGGCTAGACTACAATACACCCACTTCATGTTTACAGGCCCTCCTGCACGTCTCTATCCAGGGACAATGTGGAGCCTCCCAATTTTTGGCTGCCCTGCCAAAGGGCTATACTACAATACACCCACTTGAGGGTTACAGGCCCTACTGTATGTCTGTATGCATGGGTCATTGTTGAACCTCCCAATTTTTGGCTGCCCTGCCAAAGGGCTATACTACAATACACCCACTTGAGGTTTACAGGCCCTACTGTATGTCTGTATGCATGGGTCATTGTTGAACCTCCCAATTTTTGGCTGCCCTGCCAAAGGGCTATACTACAATACACCCACTTGAGGTTTACAGGCCCTACTGTATGTCTGTATGCATGGGTCATTGTTGAACCTCCCAATTTTTGGCTGCCCTGCCAAAGGCCTATACTACAATACACCCACTTGAGGGTTACAGGCCCTACTACATGTCTGTATGCATGGGGCATTGTTGAACCTCCCAATTTTTGGCTGCCCTGCCAAAGGCCTATACTACAATACACCCATTTGAGGGTTACAGGCCCTACTACATGTCTGTATGCATGGGTCATTGTTGAACCTCCCAATTTTTGGCTGCCCTGGCCAAAGGGCTAGACTACAATACACCCACTTCATGTTTACAGGCCCTCCTGCACGTCTCTATCCAGGGATAATGTGGAGCCTCCCAATTTTTGGCTGCCCTGCCAAAGGGCTATACTACAATACACCCACTTGAGGGTTACAGGCCCTACCACATGTCTGTATGCATGGGTCATTGTTGAACCTCCCAATTTTTGGCTGCCCTGCCAAAGGGCTATACTACAATACACCCACTTGAGGTTTACAGGCCCTACTGTATGTCTGTATGCATGGGTCATTGTTGAACCTCCCAATTTTTGGCTGCCCTGCCAAAGGCCTATACTACAATACACCCAATTGAGGGTTACAGGCCCTACTACATGTCTGTATGCATGTGTCATTGTTGAACCTCCCAATTTTTGGCTGCCCTGGCCAAAGGGCTATACTACAATACACCCACTTCATGTTTACAGGCCCTCCTGCACGTCTCTATACAGGGGCATTGGTGAACCTCCCAATTTTGGACTGCCCTGGCAAAGGAAAATACTACAATAGACCCAGTTCCTCAAAATGGGCACATTATGTCAAGAGGCCTTCATGTACGTCTCTTCTCAGGGACATCGGAGTGCCGCAAAATGTTTTCACGTAAAATCTTTCATGTAATCACAAAAAGTAACATACACCAGCTGTATCTCACTATTGGGTATGTGCCCTTAACATTTCCACCCTAAATATTCATTTTGGTATCATTTTGGAAGGTTTTCTGGTGACTCCGTAAAATTGGCGTGAAACTCGGACAAGATTGTTCACAGCTGTGAACAATGAGTAAGAAATGCTTCCAAGGGTCTTCCCCATGGTGTTGCCATGTCATTTGAGCACTCTTCTGAGACTTTTGTGACATTTTTAGGCTTTTTCCATGCTGCCGGCAGTCATTTCATAAAAATACTCGGGTCTGCCATAGGATAACATTGGGCTCGGTACTCGGGCCGAGTACACGAGTATCTCGGGATGCTCGGCCCGAGCTTCGAGCACCCGAGCATTTTAGTACTCGCTCATCACTATATGTAACACTTTCTCATGTACAGCACCATGGAATTAATCGTGCACTATAAAAATAAATAATAATTATAATGTCATAGTTGAAGTGTAATATATACTGTAGATGCCACCTGAAGTACACAGTTGACATAAACATGCGACTGGTGATGATCACTGCTACTAAATTGTTTAACAGCTGCTCTCAAATGGTGATAATAATAATATAATATTTATTCATATAGCACTATTAATTCCATAGCACTTTACATACATTTGCAATACTGTCTCCATTGGAGTTCACAATGTAAACATCCTATCAATATGTCTTTCAAGTGTGGGAGGAAACTAAAGTGCCCAGATGAAACCCAAGCAAACACAGTGAGATCATACAAACTCCATGCAGATGTTATTCTTGGTAGGATTTGATCCAAGGATCCCAGCACTGCAAAGCAACAGTGATAACCAATGAGCCACCATGCCACCTGTGATAAGTGAATCTTTTGCAGTTCGGGTTCAGACTGTGCAGCCAAACTTTTTGGTGCACTGTTTATGACCTCAAACATGACCAGAACCTTAATGGAACTCACTGATTGCCAGTTCAGCTCTTCATTCAAATACAGCCAGCCATAAGTAAAGCACTTCCCGTGGCAGTAGTGCGGATTTATTTTCTTTTAAAGTAATTTTGGGCACACACTACACCCAAAAAACTGTGCTGTTAAGCCTAGTACGAGATGATCAAACACTGCACGCAGCTCACACAAGACCAAGCACCATCTGTACCCGACCACAGTGATGCTCGCTCCAGTGCAAATGCAAAAACCTACTGTGGAGCACCTTGTGGCGGCGTGTAATTGTGGTATCAGGTACCGTTAGGAACCGTTGAAACGCGCACGTGCACGTGCGATACCCGGTGGTTTCTACCTGTCGGTAGCGGCGTGTAAAGTTACCATAATGGTAATAATAATGGTACCTTTACATGCCGCTACCGACAGGTAGAAACCACCGGGTATCTCACGTGCACGCGCACGTTTCAACGGTTCCTAACGGTACCTGATACCGCAATTACACGCCGCCACAAGGTGCTCCACAGTAGGTTCTTTCGATCCCTGGAAGTACCGATGGGTGCCGCAGGTTACCTTCTGTGAAGCACCTTCCCTGATTTACACGCCGCTACCACAAGGGAATATGGGAGGACCTGGGGCAGCAGGGACAACACATAGGCATGCCATAGTTGTGGATTACGAGACGCTCGTACGGTGATTGGACAGAGCAATAACATCATGATTGGCCAGCCAGCGCAGGGAGGCTGGCTAATACAGTTGTGGCCAAAAGTATTGACACCCCTGCAATTCTGGCAGATAATACTCAGTTTCTTCCTGAAAATGATTGCAATCGCAAATTGTTTGGTATTATCATCTTCATTTAATTTGTCTTCAATAAAAAACACAAAAGAGAATGAAGCAAAAAGCAAAACATTGATCATTTCACACAAAACTCCAAAAATGGGACAGATAAAAGTATTGGCACCCTCAGCCTAATACTTGGATGCACAACCTTTAGCCAAAATAACTGCGATCAACCGTTTCCGGTAACCATCAATGAGTTTCTTACAATGCTTTGCTGGAATTTTAGACCATTCTTCTTTGGCAAACTGCTCCAGGTCCCTTATATTTGAAGGGTGCCTTCTCCAAACTGCCATTTTTAGATCTCTCCACAGGTGTTCTATGGGATTCAGGTCTGGACTCATTGCTGGCCAGCTTAGAAGTCTCCAGTGCTTTCTCTCAAACCATTTTCAAGTGCTTTTTTAAATGTGTTTTGGGTCATTGTCCTGCTGGAAGACCCATGACCTCTGGGGGAGACTCAGCTTTCTCACACTGGGTCCTACATTATGCTGCAAAATTTGTTGGTAGTCTTCAAACTTCATAATGCCATGCACACGGTCAAGCAGTCCAGTGCCAGAGGCATCAAAGCAACCCCAAAACATCGGGTAACATCCACCATGTTTGACTGTAGGGACTGTGTTCTTTTCTTTGAATGCCTCTTCTTTTTCTCCTGTAAACTCTATGTTGATGCTTTTGCCCAAAAAGCTCTACTTTTGTCTCATCTCACCAGAGAACATTCTTCCAAAACATTTTAGGCTTTCTCAGGTAAGTTTTGGCAAACTCCAGCCTGGCTTTTTTATGTCTCAGAGTAAGAAGTGGGGTCTTCCTGGGTATCCTACCATACAGTCCCTTTTCATTCAGACACCGATGGATAGAACAGGTTGACACTGGTGTAACCTCGGACTGCAGGGCAGCTAGAACTTGTTTGGATGTTAGTCGAGGTTCTTTATCCACCATCCGCACAATCTTGCGTTGAAATCTCTCATCAATTTTTCTTTTCCGTCCACATCTAGGGAGATAAGCCACAGTGCCATAGGCTTTAAACTTCTTGATGACACTGCGCACGGTAGACACATGAACATTCAGGTCTTTGGAGATGGACTTGTAGCCTTGAGATTGCTCATGCTTCCTCACAATTTGGTTTCTCAAGTCCTCAGACCGTTCTTTGGTCTTCTTTCTTTTCTCCATTCTCAATGTGGTACACACAAGAACACAGGACAGAGGTTGAGTCAACTTTAATCCATGTCAACTGGCTGCAAGTGTGATTTAGTTATTGCCAACACCTGTTAGGTGCCATAGGTAAGTTTCAGGTGCTGTTAATTACACAAATTAGAGAAACATCGCATGATTTTTCTAACAGTGCCAATACTTTTGTCCACCCCCTTTTTTATGTTTGGTGTGGAATTATATCCAATTTACCTTTAGGACAATTCTTTTTGTGTTTTTTCATTGAAGACAAATTAGATGAAGACAATAATACCAAAGAATTTGTGATTGCAATCATTTTCAGGAAGAAACTGAGTATTATCTGCCAGAATTGCAGGGGTGTCAATACTTTTGGCCACAACTGTACATGACGCTATACCAAATGTGTAGTGACTGGTCATCTCGTTAAATATGCTGCCCTGTACAGGGACAGCCAATGGGTACACAGTACTCCCCACCAATGATAGCTGATGGGGCGTGGTATACATGACGCTCTAGCACGCCCCAGGTAACTCAAATACTGTACCTGTGCCCCGATTACACGCCGCTACCATAGGGTTTACAACTGCTTGTTTTTGAGCACGACTGAAAGACAGGTATCCAAAGAGACCGGTGGCAACAACCTGAATTACACGCCGCAACCTCGTGGTGTTTTGAAGGTAAAAGGTACAAGTGTCTCCGACACCCGGTGGTTTCTACCTGTCGGTAGCGGCGTGTAAAGGTACCATAAAGCAACTGAACTTCGAACCTGAAACGGTTCTCTTAACAGTGGGAATTTTGGCAACCAGAGCAAAACCTTGAAAGGTGCATTCATCTCTACTCTCAACCTCAGTCATATATAAAAATTTTGAATGTTTGAGGGTGAGAGTAGAGATGAGTGCACCTTTCAAGGTTTAGTTCGGGTTGCCAAACTTCCCAGTGTTGAGAAAACCTTTTGGGTTCGGAGTTCGGTCAGCTGCAAAACTTCTTGATTATAGTGCACACCGTGGACAAAGGCACATCAAGATCTATGGAAATTGTTGATATTTTTCTAACAATTTTAATTCTGAAGTCTGATTACAATTGATAAAAGGTATTTATTGAATGCAAATTACAAGAGTCTAGTCTTATTACAAAAGGACATAAAATTCTATGGCTAAAATCATTTAAAATCTGAATAAAAAATAAAAATAAAATTAAATTAAATAAAGTAAGGTGCAACTTCGTGCACACTAATGCGCAAATTAATGCACATACATCTATAAGGTGCAGGTGTTCTGTTCTTGTGTCCCTCGTTGGTTGTTATCTTTGTAGTTGAAAGGTGGTGTCTCCTTAACTCCTAAGAATATATAGCACACAAATTGGAGAACTGGCTAAGCGTCAGAGCAGGGAATGTCCAGGAAAAATTCCTGGACATTCCCTTCTCTTACGCTTAGGCTGGCTTCACATTAGCGTTTGCGTTTGTGTCTGCATGCTGATGGCGAAGCAGTGTCCTTATGATGTCACTATGGAGCCCGGCAGCCAATCGGCCGGGGGCGGAGATCAGCGCCGGAGATCTCCGCCCCCCGGCCACCGGTAAGCTCCGGGACTGTCGGCGGGGAGAAACAGCTGATGTGACAGCTGTTTGAATCTTCCCGCGCCGACACTGTGAGGAGATGTCGGCGCGGGAAGATTCAAACAGCTGTCACATCAGCTGTTTCTCCCCGCCGACACCGCTAGGAGATTACAGGCGGCGGGGAGAAGGAGGACAGCAGAGCGTCAGCTGATCTCCCGGTGGCCGTCGGTGATCTCTGTTACATCACCGGCGGCCCCCGGGAGATTTTTCAATGGGTCCGCAGCGTTCTCCTGCGGTGTCATGCAGAGGACACTGCGGACCCATTGAAGGCAATGCTTTTTTTGTACGCTTGGGGACGCTTGCTGATCTTCCAAGATCCCCAAACGCACAAAAAAATGCTGCAAGCTGCGTCCCGGGTGCGGATGCTGGACACCGGAAGGAGCAGATATCGTCCGCATCCGCACCCGAACGCAGCAAACGCAGGCACTATGCGTTCCTATGTTAAACATAGGAACCGCAGTGCGCATGCGTTTGAATGCTTATGGGAACGCAGCATACGCTGCGTTCCCATACGCAAATGTGAAGGCAGCCTTAGTTCTGCCCTAAACCCGCCCCTCCTGACACGTGACAGTGACGCGTTGATGATGCGACATCAGCTGACTGTGACGTAGACCAGGAAGTGTAGCCACAGACCTTGGCGCACACTCTGTCTCCCCTCAGGAGAAAACGAAAGGAGCCAGAGGAGCGGGTTCAGCAGAAGGCACGAACAGCAAGAGGTACAGTGTCTCACTATTCTCATTTTTCCTAATATAGGATCAGAGGTCTTGCACAGTAATAAACAAACTGTTAGGATTTCAAGACAGTAGCTAAAATGAAATATTTGTTACACCTTATAAGCACTAAGAAAATTATATACAGTGGTGAAACTTAGTTTTGAAACCATCCAAGCATGTCTATTTAACTCATAGGAATACAACACGCTTACTTATATTTGCAGGTACAAGAAATAACTAACTTGATGACTACAATCTATTGATATATACCACTTCATATAAGGACATACCTGAGGGTGTAATCGTGGAGTAGGTCAGCGCAGTTATTGCAGTGTGGGACTGAAATGGGGCTGCGCAGTCTCCGCTTCGCAGTGCAGAATTACCTCCGTTTGCCAAAAAGAAAACACAGACATTTGTTCACTCTGGACGGGTACTTTACTCTGGTAATCTGCAGCTTACAGGGTATGCAGTTGTTACAGCATGGGTAGTGGACCGGGTGGTCCTGGCAGTAGACAATGACCCTCTGAAGCTCCAGGGGGGTTCCTTCCTTGTCTCTTTCTCTGTCCTACCTCTGTGCTCTCCTTCCTCCACGCACTGCCCTGCACGAATCCCGCTTGTTGTAAAAAGCCTGTCGAGTGGTATGAGGATCCATTTCTCTCTTTGAGTGGTGCTCAACCCGGTTTGGTGCTTCTGGTGGGGACCGTGCGTAGGTTGGGCTGGATCGTGCTCCTATGAAGTTTTTAACCATGCCAGTAATTTGCAGCTCAGGGATTGTCCTCTGCACCGCTTCGGAGCTGGTACCCCGTTTCGGACTGTGCCAGGGTATTCGGTTACCCTCTATCCACCCCTCTCTGTCTGGATCACGAGGTTGAGGTGCCCTCCCCAATACTTCTCCTTCTCCTCCTTCAACTGTTCTGTTTCTATGGACTGTTCTGCTGTTCTCCTCTTTTACTACTCCTCTACAACTACTCTTTCCTCACACACTATATAACCTAGCTCTCCTCCCACCGGGACCGGTTACCCTTGTAACGGGTTATCTGATTGGTCCCCTGTCACTAGGTGTATGTGGTTGGTTGTGGAGGTTCAGGCTTCTATTACCTCCTACCATGACAAAGCATACTGCACCTTTTGTTACGGGTGCAGTACCCTTTTGTAGCGCACTGATTAGCGGGGCGCTACAATATGGCATAAGCTTTAAGTACATGGATGGTTACTGTTCTTCATTGCTTTTTTTATGAAACTCACTATATTTATGGTTTATTTGGAGATTTTATGCTTACTCTACTTTATTTTGCAAAGTTGTGAGCTATCGCATCCTCACACATAACAGATTTACCCCAAAATAGTTGCTTTACTGCATTTCCTGCCTGTGTTTTTACATAGACTATGAGAGACTCATTACTATGAGATGTTCATCGCACTATTCATTATTGAAAAGCCTACTCAGACGCATCCAAAGGCCATGTGAGCCTTCTCTGGGTGATGCACTTTACTGTATTTTGTAAAATAGCAGAAGACACTTTTAAGGTACCGTCACACACCGCAATCTCGCCTGGGAATCTGAAAGGCGATATGTCACCCCATAGCAATCGCCGTGAAATTGCCTCATGGTTGCGGCGTGTGATTGAGCATTTTCGTGGCGATAAATTGCCCTTCAGCCGTTGCCTGATTCCTGAACAGTGCTCAGTAATCAGGCGCAATTGTTAAGGTGATATTTTCGCGTTGTGGCGTCTGACAGGGCGATAATGATGGAAAGAGCATTGTCTATGATTTCTCGTAGGCGTGCCTCAGCGTGCTGTAGTCCGCACCCCGTCTGAGATGATTGGTGTGGGCTACTATGTTACCATTGGATTTTAGTTGACACCGCTCCATATTTGAAGAGCTGTCTGTTCAGCACCACACACATCTTCAGCTACACAACCGTCCGAAAACTCAGTGCAAATTCCGATAGATAATGGGGTCAAGTATTAGCCAGCCTTCCAGAGCAGGCTGACCAATCGTAACGCTGTTGCATTGTCCAATGAGCGTTTATGGGGCTCGGTGTACACCACTGTGTCACGCCTATATCCTCGCCGCGCTGAACATGTACGCCCACATTGCCTTTGAGATTTCGGCGTGTGAAGGGGTGATGGAATTAGGCAAGATTGGTTCCGCTGTAGGTGAGACAATTTCTAGAGCGACACATCGCCTTAGCTTCAGGGCGAAATTAAGCATGTGATGCCGCCATCGGCGATCTGAGGCGACCATGAAAAACATGAGTGCGCACATTAGATTGTCACAGATCGCCAGCCCAGATTGTGGCGTGTGACGGTACCTTTAGGAATTCATGTATATTGAATGACAAATAATCAAATTCACCAGATCTCACAAATTTACTAAAATTCTAAACTTTTTTAATTCACATTGAATGGATTCACTCCTCTCTGGTGTTTTATCATTTAGCGTAGAGAACATTGGGCCAATTGAGACACAAGAATCCAGGTGCAACTGTATGAAGAATGGCCCTACATTTGCACATCAATTACCTCCAAACTACTACTTTGGAAAATATAGCATTTGTTTAATATTTTACATTTTACGGTCAGGTATAGCTATTACTGTGATCCCTAATCCCTATTAGCATTCCGCTCAACTTTTTCTTTTCAAAAAGCATTTGCTTTAATGTGATCACTCA